>PITA01030542.1:0-16367 GCA_004023965.1 Spilogale gracilis | reverse complement strand
TTCCTTCCTTCCTTCCTTCCTTCCTTCCTTCCTTCCTTCTTTCCTTCCTTCTTTCCTTCCTTCCTTCCTCCCTTCCTTCCTTCCTTAAAGATATTTTATTTATGGGGTGCCTGGGTGGCTCAGTTGGTTGGGTGACTGCCTTTGGCTCAGGTCATGATCCCGGAGACCCGGGATCGAGTCCCACATCGGGCTCCCTGCTCGGCGGGAAGCCTGCTTCTCCCTCTCTCAATCTCTCTGCTTGTGTTTCCTCTCTGGCTGTGTTTCTCTCTGTCAAATAAATAAAATCTTAAAAAAAAAAAGATATTTTATTTGTTTATTTGACAGAGAGAGAGATCACAAGTAGGCAGAGAAGCAGGCAAAGAGAGGAGGAAGCAGGCTTCCTGCTGAGCAGAGAGCCCATGCGGGCCTTGATCTCAGGACCCTGAGATCATGACCTGAACCAAAGGCAGAGGGTTCTCTGAGCCACCCAGGCACCTTGGAGGGGACTTTCTAATCAGTTTGAATTCCATCCCATCATTCACTCCCTCACTGGCCTACTTTAAATATTTTAAAAACACAGAAGTGTTCAGAATAAAGTCTGAAAGCATAAAACAGTCTCCCTTACCTCACATCCTTACCCGCAGTCTTGAGTCCCAGGTGAACCTGACAATGCTTATTTCCCTGTCCTGCTCCTACCACCATGCCCCACAACACCTCATTTACTGAAGTTTGGGTTACTTACATTTGTGCCCACAGTTCCTTTTCTAACTGTTCTAGAACTAAGTATACACTATTTGCTCTGCAAGAAAGGGAGCTCACTGACAGCAAGGAATTTGTTTTAATACCTGAGCCTAGCATAGAGTCTCACATATAGCAAATATTCAATCAGTTTTATTTTTATTTATTTATATATTATTATTTTTAGGATATATTTATTTATTTGGCAAAGAGACAGACAGCAAGAGAGGGAATACAAACAGGGGGAGTGGAAGAGGGTGAAGGAGGCCGCCTGCTGAGCAGAGAGCCTTGCAGATCTCAATTCCTGGACTCTGGGATTATGACCTCAAATGAAGGCAGATGCTTAATGACTGAGCCACCTAGGTACCCCTCAATCAGTTTTAACTGAATAAGTAAAGTTACAAAAAATATAACAAAAGTTTCTGTTATTTATTTATGTATTTTTTAAAGATTTTATTTATTTGAGAGAGACAGAGAGAAAGTCAGGGAGAGAGAGAGAGAGCGAGCACACAAACAGGGAGAACAGCAGGCAGAGGGAGAAGCAGACTTCCCACTGAGCAGGAGGCCCGACATGGGGCTCCATCCCAGGACCCTGGGATCATGACCTGAGCCTAAGGCAGATGCTTAACCAACTGAGCCATCCAGGCACCCCAGAAGTTTTTAAAGATATAGACAAGTATGAAAAAAAATTAAGTTTTTGATAATTCAAAATTTTTTGTGTGTTTTTTTGTCTAGATACCTGACATGTTTCAATTATATAATCATAATGCTGGCATAGGATAGGGAAAAAAGTTATGTTTTAGTTTATTTGGAAATCAAGGTCCTGATAACAGTGGTAACTGTCAAATATTATACATTCTACACTGTGTGACATTAACATACAAATAAATTAATAGTAGTATCACAAAGAAATTTAATAAAATGAATGTATGTTGAAAATTAATTATAATTTAGGATCTGAAATGATATGATCTTCTCAGCACAAAAGTGTAAGTTTCTCCATGAATGATGTAAATGGTCAATAACCAGTTCAGACCTTGGAAGAGTTATAGGGAATGATAAAAAGAATTATTATCACTATTGTACCATATCTACCATCACTTAGTTATTTTATGTTGTACTGTAATAGACCAAATGAAATAAACCAAAATGGCTGAAAGAATAATTAATGACCCCAACTTAAGATGGGCTCTTGTTAATACTTTATGTAAATGCTTATGTGATGCTATACTGCAAAATATATTACGAACATTAGGAGTTATTATTTTAAAATATTGTAGAATTATGCGTTATGATACAAATTAAAAAAAAAAACACTAGACAAGGGGGAATACAATGAAAGCCTATTAAATTTGTAACCACTTAATGAAGGACTCGTGGGCAGCCTAATTATTGATTTTTAAGTCATGAGTACGTAAAAAGGCATATGAAGGCATATGAGACTTATTTTCAGAATAAAACACATCAGTAGACATCTAAAAGGAATATTCCTTATTCTTAATTTTTTCATATTTACATTCTTCTGTCTCCCATTCTCTCCCAATCTATTATTCCCAACATGTTTACATACATATATTGATTCACTGACACAGGAAAATAAATATTTCAATAAATTGACCCAGATTTATGTCTTAGAAGAGAACAGACGGCAAAATGATTTTTTTTTTTTTTTTTTTTTTTTTGCGCTTAAGTCTGCAGAGATTAGCTTCTATTCAAGAATCTCCAACATAAAATAAAGCTTGTGTGCAGTAGGTGGCGCTGCCTAATTAGGCTGAAGTAGAGCTAGGTTGTCCCTACTCCTTCAAGTACTGGATCTATACAACTTTAGGCTTTATACATAGGGTGTGTGGATTGTTTAGGCACCCTGCATCATACTCTCTTATGTCAAGTGATCAGTAACTTGATCTAGGGCGTGATATGCTCTTCCTAGTTAGAAACTGGAAAATTAACTTAAGGGCACACTTCACTTGAAAGACACTCAGTGATAGCTAAAATTTAATGGAGCTCTTGGTTTTTCTTGAAGATCTTTCTGTGCACATTTCTTCATTAACACCAGGGTAATTTCCTTACTCACTTCTAAGCCTATCCTCATATTTATTTAACCAGTTGATTCTTACTCATAAATCACAATCATATTTAAAAAAAGGAGTGATTTCTAATCTTTAGAGAATTAAACTGAAAACCTGGAAAAAAATACACTGATATTTTAAACTTAGGGGCATTTTTAGCTGCTTGCCTAATGCCAACAATATTCCAGTGTCTCCATTTACTATAATTATATACCCTTTTTGTGGTTAAAATTTAAGGTAAATGGCAGTATAATAAACCATTAATTCTAAACAAGAATAATATAAGTTTGTGAGTGAGGTAGAATGCCTTAAAGATAGTAGGAAGCTTCCTATAGAAACATGTAAGTGAGAAAGCTAACATCACATTGCTTTCTGGCCAGGAAACAATTTAAGTTAAGCAGATAGAAAAAAAAATTGCACTGGCAAATGCAGATTGCAATGACTACAGGTTCTGGTCCCTGTTAATATTCACTCACTGTAAATCTCAGGTTCTCAAATAAACACAAGGTGTATGACAGGACAAAGAAAGGCTGGAGTCAGTTCATAAATGGCCTTTTTGCTCCAATGAGCATTCCAAATCATTCTCACAAAAGAATAGCAATGCTTTAGTTTTCTCTTTAAAAATTTTTAGGAAAAGAAAAACCGCTACCGTTCTTGACAGTGTTAAGACCATTATCATTTCCCCCTCATCTTCTTGCCTCTCCCTACTTCACAATTTCCATGGTGCTTACTTTGTTCTCAAGATAAAGCCCATTATCTGGCAGGGATGAACTGGTGTTCATTCTAGGCTATTGGGTAAAAGAAGGAAGTCCTGAAATGCACACATCTACTTTTCTGAGTTTAATTACTTCAAATTTCAACTAAAATTTTATACAACACACACACACACACACACACACACACACACACACACACACACACAGACACCCAGTGAAGCTGGGTGGCTAGGGGATCACCATCATATAGTCACTGCACCAACACCTCTCTGGGAGCTAACCATCTCAGCAGACACTTAAGTGCCCGCATCCTCGATTCTATCCCTCTGGGCTCCTTTCAGTGACAGAGGGAAATATAAAGACAATGTTTTAGTGTCTCTATAAAAACTTGCTGAAACTCCTTAACCCTGAGACAAAAAAGCAGAGTCTTTCTTCAGGAAAACATAAAATGCATGCAGCTTAGCTGAGCTTTTCCTGAGCTTTGTGAAGTGTGCTGGAAGCCATCCAAGCAGAGCCTGTTTTCCAGCTCTTTACTTGCTTCTCTAATACATTCAGGTGACGTTCACAAAGGATTCAAAGAACGACTGCCAGGTGCCCCCCTTACCCCCTCCATATGCCATCTATTTCCTGTACAGGATGTTCATGTCCTCAGAGCTCAATGGCTCTTATGTTACTCAGGAGGAAAATAAAAGAGCCAAATACCAACCAACTGCAGCAGAGCAGAAAGCTTTCTTTCCAATTTCGGAGCCGTTTTCTTCTCAGGTGTTTGATCTTCTTTGCTCATTTAAAATAATTAACACCACACAAGCTTATAGCCATTGTTATTTCTGTTATCACGACTTTTCAGACGCAGAAGAAAAGAAAAACTAAAAGACTGCATGCCCATTAAACTTTATGCAAAGAGATAAGAGAAGAAATGAGCCCAGCTTTTAGGACTCACCTGAGTGAAGAAGATCCTCAACTGTGAAGCTAAACACTTAGAATGGCCTCTAAGGAGGGCAATAAAATACCAAGGTTGTGAGAACAGAGACCAAATGCATAGCCAACAGGGCTTTGATACTGTGCCCAAACCTCAGGTCTCTCGGAAGAGGCAATGGGTCTGTGGCTGGGGGCTAGTGGTGGCAGATTTCGCTATCCCTGTTCAGAGTCCTTGTTGCTTTGAAGGATCTATGTCTGACATCAGCTCACATATTACTCCCTGGGTGACCCTCTGAGTGAAGGCCCAGTTCTTCAGGCACAATTTTACAATCTGAACATCATAACCTGGAGGGGTCAGTCAATGACCAGGCTTCCTTTCCACATACTTCATAGCTAAACTCCTTTGTATGAGTAAAATACACATGGCCAACTTTGGTCATAGATCATGGACACCTGCTCACTGCCTCCAAATATCTGGACATACTCCAGCATATAGGCTAATAAAATACTAGATGAATAACCAGGGAATGAAAAACACCCACAGAGGCCTAGCTGCCTTGAATGTCTTCCCCGGCCACTCATAATGCCCTCTGAGTCTTCCCAACTCCTTGGCCATCTTTATATCCATCTCTTGGCTCTGGTCCAGAAATCAAAAAAATCAATCTGTATTTATATTACTTTAATAAATGCTAACCTGTTTTCCTATTATCATTTTCCCTCTTTTCTTCATGCCATCATGAGAAACACAGTCATTCCTGTTAGATAGAACCTTTTGGAAGTGAATCCTATAGGTGACACATATAGTTCTAACTCATGACTGCTACTCTCAAGGGGCTTAAAATATAGAAGGGAAAGCAAGAGGTGTAAAGTAATACCTCCCATATAAGGGAGTCTGATAAGTGCTATAAAAATTGGGGCTGTGACAAAACCAGTTTAGAAGGAATAAGAGTTTAGAGGCAACAGAGTTAATCACTGGTGAGAAGACCATATTGATTCACGCCTGTGTTGTTGACTGAACATCTGAAGGGAGTCCGGTGTGGATGGAGTTCATGGAAGCTGCATGGCCAGCAAGTAGCTGAACATCCCCAAAGCAAAGCTTTGTAGGAACAGTCTGGGAGGGGTACCTGGTTTGATGATGTCAAGTCCCCTAGACAGACACCATAAACTGACCGAAGGGTGCTCTATGGAAACTGGAAGAGAGAAGGGGAGGGGCTGACATGACTAAAGGACTTGGACAAGGCAGAGTACAGTGTACAGTGGAAATCATGTTGAGCCTGAAGCCATGGGGGGGGGGACCAAAACAATAGAAAAACTTACTGGGCAGTCATAATAGCAGGGATATGGGAAGAGGTGAGTAAGGGGGGGATGGAAATGAGAAGGCACAGACTCTGTGTGAGCAGAGAGCCAAAGCTAAGAGGCAAGGTCAAATCTAGAAATGATGGGTATTGGCAGGGCAAATGGAAGCAGGATTTAGGGTGGCCCTGGAGGAAAGTTGCACAGAGAGCAGCCTGTGTCTTCAGAGCAGTTCAAGGTCCCAGGGGTATTCACACAAAGGGCAGACATGAATCTTAAAATGTAATCATCATAGGGGCACCTGGGTGGCTCAGTTGGTTGGGCAACTGCCTTCGGCTCAGGTCATGATCCTGGAGACCCGGGATCGAGTCCCACATCGGGCTCCCTGCTCAGCTGGAGGCCTGCTTCTCCCTCTCTCACTCCCCCTGCTTGTGTTCCCTTTCTGGCTGTGTTTCTCTCTGTCAAATAAATAAAATCTTAGAAAAAAATGTAATCATCATAATGTCCACTGAACTATGATCCAAGGTAACTGATCTTGGCACCTTCCAGATGTATTAGAAATGGGTGTACTGCTCAACTCAAAACAAGCTGCTATGAGAATAAAGGCAACCTTTTCTTGTGTCAAGGGAACCTTGTTTGTTTAAATCCCGCCAGCCTAAGAACACAGCATCATAAAACTTTCCAGTCTTGTTCTTAGAAAAATGGCAAAGGAAATGCATCAACCGATATCCTGGTTAAACTTCTCATTTTGTAGCACCAAGTTGAAAGCCTTAAGTAAATTCTGTTAAGATAGTTTCCAGGAACTAAATCCATTCATCAAACAAGCTCTGTGTTTGTTGTAGCACACAAGTTTTGAATTGGGGGTTATGATGAACCTGGAGGAGGCACACAGTCATATCCTTTGGGAATATTTTGCCTTTTGGCCTTAAAAAAGCCTGTTATCTCAGGACTCTAGCCTACAAATATGCTGAGCATTTAAGAATAAGCTGCATAGGTCATAGATCACTGAGTGATCTGGAATCAGTAATACATCTGCATCAGAGAGCTCCTGTCATTTAAATTTTATGCAGCATCTGAGATTGAGAAGACAGAAGGAATAGATATTGAGTTCACTGAAGACTGATCAGAGCACAGAAATCCAGAAAAGGGAAGAGGAGACACACTTCTATCCTGAAGTAAACAAGGTGAGTATAGTTTTCTAGTAAACTTCAAGGCCAGTGGAATATAGTGCACCATTTTTTAAAAATACTTCAGAAATGCAACGAAGATTCATGTAAATAGATTTAACTTATAAGTGCTGAAAAAGTGGGCAAGGGACCAAATCACAATGTAAACATTACTATTTCTCAGGCCATTCCATTCAATAATCGTGTGTCCCAATATTCCCACATAGGAAATGTGAATCTCTTTTTTTTCTGTCTATCTCAGTTGCCCTATAGGTGTGAGTATCATCAGACTTATGATAAAGTTAAGTAATTTTCAAGTGTAATTTATGAATACATGGAAATTCTTAATTTCTGCCTAAGGTACAATTCCATAATAAGCCTTTAAGAGATATCAACAGGATTGATTTTCATAAAGTTATCTCATAATATCACTCACTAATTAAGAGTCTAATAAAACTTAGCATTTTGTTAAAAGGATGATAGCAAAAAATTATCTGTACAGAGTAAGATTAATGATGCTTCCTCCTGGAAAGAACAGAAGCAGGCAGTATAGTAGTTGGGAGAATAGGCTCTCAACTCAGACCACCAGGGTGGAAGCCAGGTTCTGCTGTTGGAAAGCACACGTTTTCCCAATGTTCTACTTCATCCATTAAATATATAGAATTATTTTTATGAAAGTTTCTGACATACATTAAGCAACCCCAAAATGTGAGCTATCTTAAAAAGTCACTACAATAATAAATTAACTTTCATATGTCACCCAATGTCTGCCCACCTATTCACACTGTTGCGTATACTCCTCCTTCTCTCCTATTTCTGAAGATGACCTGTTTGTTCTCCAGCTAAGACCAGCTCCTCTCTGTAGACCAGATCTCATCTCCTCTCCCCTACTTAAAAGTTTCACTTAAGCAATTCTCTTCCCTTCCTCCTACATTATCAATATTTTCGTTGTTACTAGAGCATTCGTATTAGCACACAAGCATGCCATTTTCTTCCCATCTCTACAAATGACCCCGTCTTCACCCTATTTCCCTTCCATAGCTTCCACCCTATTTCTCTGCTTCCTTTCAAGGTGGAATGCCTCAAAAGACTTGTTTGTAGATAGCATTTCTAGTTTTTCTCTTCTTAACCATTCCACTTAAGTTTAGTCCCTATCCACTCTAGGGAATTCTCATCAGTGTCACCAGTGACTGTTACACTGTAAATCCAAAGTCACTTAGTCCTCACTCAACTTGACCTTTCAGCAGCATTAGGAACACTGACCACCTCCCTGGAACAGCTTTCCATGCTGGATGTCAGGATATCACACTCTCGTGGTATATCTTCCTACGTTACTGAACATTCCTTCTCTGACTCTGTTGTCGGTTCCCTCATTCTTTCTATTTTTAAAAATTATTTTATTTTTTAAATGTTTGTCTTATTTATTTATTTTATTTATTTTTTCCATAACCCAGCAACCCTATCCCTCCCCCCCAACCCCCAGCAACCCTCAGTTTGTTTCCTGAGATTAAGAATCTCTTATGGTTTGTCTCGACAGACACTTGGTCCCATCTTCCACCATTCTTTTTGACCTGTTAACATGGGAACATCCCCAATTGTAATCTGTATGTTAATTCCCTTTGCTCTAAACACTCAACCCTTTGTTGACATTATTCAATTTCACAGTTTTAAGTACTATTTATATGTTGAAAATTTCCAACTTTACTTTTTTTAGTGAATTTTAAGGAGGGCATGTATTGTATAGAGCACTGGGTGTTATAAGTAAACAATAAATCTTGGAACACCACATAAAAAACTAATGATGTACTGTATGGTGACTAACATACACAATAAAAAATTAAAAAATAAAAAATATTTTTTATTTTAATTACAGTACAGTTCTCAGTGTTATATTAGTTTCAGGTGTACATCATAGTGATTGAATAATTCTCTGCATTACTTAGTGCTCATCATGATAAACGTACTCTTCATCAGGTTTATGTCTTTAACCTGAACATCTCTCTCAAGTCCCATACTCTTATATCTAAGTGCATACCTGAGAGACCATGTAAACTTGATGTGTCCCAAATGAGCTTCAATCATCACAAATCTCATTCTACCCAGTCTTCACCAACCAGTACACAACCACCCCATCCTTCCAGCTGTTCATGCCAGAAATGTTCAATTATTATTAACTCCGCTCTTTCTCTTTCTCTCATCCAAGCCATTAGAAAAGCCTGTTGGCACTACCTTCAAAATAAGTAGAGTCCAACTACTCTCCATCACCTCTACCGCCACCATCTTGGTAGTCCAAGTCACGATCATGTGTCACCGAGACAATTACTTAGCTTTCTAAGCAGTCTATACTTGGGTCCTATCTTTCCCATCTATAGTCTAATCTTAACATAATAGACTAAGTATTAAAATTTATATCATATTATGTTAACTTCCTGCTCAAACCCCCCCGATTGCTCTTATTTTTCTGAGAGTCAAAGTCAAGGTCTATACAAAGGCCCTACATGATCCTTTCTCCAAGCTGCCTATATAAATTCATCTTATTTTCTCTTCACCTTCTCTATTTAAACCAAACTGGCATTTTTGCTGTTTACTGATGATGACGGGGGCACAACTGTCTCAAGGCTTTTGCACTAGGTGTTTTCTATGCCCAATATATCCTTTCCTCAGATGTCCACTTGGCTCACATCTTTTCCTCCTTTTGTCTTTGTTCTAGTATCAACTTCTCACTGAAGCCACTGACCACTCCCCTTTAATTTCAATTCCTTCCCTCTGACAATATCTCCAAACGCTCTTACTTTGCTCCGTGTTTTTTTTTCACATTATCTGCTACCATTAATATATTGTGTAAGTTCTCTTAATTTCTTGTATTAATGTCTTTTTGGGACAAGAATATGAACCTCCGGAGGGCAGGTGTTTTGCCTGTTTTGTTCATTTTTGTATCTTCAGTGTCTAGAATAGCATCTGGCACATAGTAGGTATGTAAGTAAAATATGCTGAATGACTGAAAGGAAAAAAAACACTTAAAATAACGTGGTACTTTATTATCAAAAAACAGTAGAACTGGAAGAAACCTCCAACATTGTTAGATGATCTTTATTTTACCAATAAAGTAAGGTCCACAGAATGTAAGTGATCTGTCAAAAGTTACATAACCAAATAAGTAAATTGGGGACTTGCCAAGGCTCTCGGCTCTGAGTCAAGTGTTGTTTTGTTATGTCATAATTTGTTGCACAATTTTTAAAGGAAGCATTAATTTTCTGATAGGATTTTTGAAAATTTCATAATTTACAACTATTGTTGAAATTCTAAGTTTATAATAAAAATATTGGTGGTATCTTTTGACTTTTTTTTAAAGATTTTATTTATTTGACAGAGAGAAACACAGCCAGAGAGGGAACACAAGCAGGGGAAGTGAGAGAGGGAGAAGCAGGCTTCCCGCTGAGCAGGGAGCCTGATGTGGGACTCGATCCTGGGTCTCCGGGATCATGACCTGAGCTGAAGGCAGTCGCTTAACCAACTGAGCCACCCAGGCGCCCCTTGTAAGTGTACTTTTAAAGTTGTTTTTTTTTTTTTTTTTTTAACCTGTTGACCTAGGAGTTTTTAAAAGTCTGATTCATTGATCATTCTTTCCCAATGTAATTCTAAACCTGTATGTGTAGAAATTCATGAAATTCAGGAATATTAATATTTAAGCCTTTTGGTGAAAATGATGCTTTGTGCTTCCATCTTTGCATTTTGCAAAATAAAAGACACATTTCATATTATAAAACCACTGAAGTAATTGTCTAATGTTGAGTATAAGTTTTGATAATATAATTATTTTCATGTATGTATGCATAAATATGCACTATGTTGAAAATAGTAATATCAAAAATACCTATGTAAGCATTTCTTGTCACGTAGCAGTTATAGATCAAGGTAACTAGGCTTTTATTTCATAATATTGGCCTCTATTACTTGCCAAGAATTATGTTAGGTTCTGGAGATTCAAGAGGAAATCACAAATACTTGGAATATTTTCTCACAGAGCCAAGTCCAGTAGAGGAGATAATAAATCAGAGATTTATAATGATAAATAAATAAATCATAGATTCATTTACAATAAATCAGAGATTCAGAGGCTGCCAACTAGTGGCCCATGGGCCAGCCTTATTTGGCTCTCAAAGATATTTTATTTGGCTTTCCTCATTTTTGAGAATTAAAAAAAAAAATCAATTATTGACCTTTCAAGAATTTAGATGTTTCATATAAAAATTCACATTTACTTGAAAAATCAGAAGATACAGCAACTTCAGTTTCAGTTCCTTTGTAGGAAGGATTGCCTAGAATTGCAGTGGTGGCCCTCTTTTGGAGGGATATATATTGTCCCAGTGTCTATCCAATTCACTTGACTTAATCATGTTACCCCGTATACTGCTTGCAAGCCTTTGTATTTGAAATCCTTGTAAAAAACATGACTACATAATCTGCAGAATTCAGTGAAAAGTTAAAATGTGAGAGACTTCTGGGGCGCCTGGGTGGCTCAGTGGGTTAAGGCCTCTGCGTTCGGCTCAGGTCATGATCTCAGGGTCCTGGGATCGAGGCCCACGTTGGGATCTCTGCTTGGCAGGGAGCCTGCTTCCTCCTCTCTCTCTGCCTGCCTCTCTGTCTACTTGTGATCTCTCTCTCTCTCTCTGTCAAATAAATAAATAAAATCTTTAAAAAAATATGAGAGACTTCTGTTCGAAAGGAGTAAACAACCTTTTTCCTTTCTTCCTCAACTGTATCTCTCTCAACCTAAACATGATGAAATTCTATTTACTCTTTCATGTCATACTCCCTTGGGCTTGGTGACGCATGTATGCAGAGTCTCAAAAGTACCCAGCCTGACCCTGTACCCACGCCCTTTGGTAGGTGAGGAAGGAAACAGAAAAAGGTCATTGGGCTGGGACAGGGATGGGAAAGCCAGGCAGGCACTGGGGAACCTGGGAGGCAGAATTATAGATGAATCAAATCTTAAAGTTCCAGGCACAGCCTCTATTGCCCTATTGTACTTATTTAAAACACAAAGATACGACTTTTAAGAATGCAAGATGGTGATCATAAAGCATTAAACCCACAGCAGAGGGCCCTGCTGTGTGAGGGAGCCCGTGCACTTACACTGGTTCTGTGCTCAGAAAACCAGCTCTGGACTGGGGACCAGAGAAGGTGCTCCAGAGGATATGAAGTTTGAGCCTGTGGAAGGCAGAGATGGGGCACATCTTTGAAGGCCTAGCAGTGGAAAGTACAAAGTGAGGTCTCAAAGGAGTCCAGTGTGACAGATCATGAAGAATGAGGTGAGGTGAGGTTAGGTGAAAGAAAATGGCAAAGCACCATGAAAAGGAAGGTGGGGGTCTGGCGTTTAGGGCTTTGGAAGATCAGCAGAAAACTTAGCAAACAAGTTAAGTATTAGATGTGACTAATATCTAAACATAAAGGCAAGAAAATCCATACGCAAAACTGCTCTTAAGATCTAAGCATAACGCACCAACAGTTTGCTCTGAGGACCTAGATTCTTTTTGACAAATTCAATTAGGAATCACTTTGCCTGCATTTGAATCCTTGCTTGAGATACCTACCAGTTCTGTAGTCTTAGGAGTATCACTTAACTTCTTCATCTGTAAAATGGGGATAAAAATAGAACTTCCCCAACAAGCTTGTCATAAGGAGGGAGGCAAGAATGGCAAGGCTTAGCAAGTGCTTGTCACAAAAATGTGAATGTAGTAAGGTTTAACTAAGCAATGTGATTATTTTCTCTCTTGATACCTTTGTTTGATATCCAAGTTGCATTTGATTTGTACCCCTTAGTGGTTCCTACCTCTCAGCTGAAGGCAATTTCTATGATCCAAGGCTCTGTATTATGGATTTTGCTAATTTTGTCTTATTCTTCCTGTTCTCATTTTATTCAGTTTCATCTGTCCATCTATTAATGACTCCCAAATGTATATTCCCTCTTCTAAGTCCTTTACCTTGTATATTCTGTCTTTGGAAAATCTCTGAATATCTTCTTTCAAATACAACTCACTCACTCACAAGACAGCAAGGGCAAGGGGATGACTGCATGTGTTCCTGGATACAATGCCTAGCACAGGGCAGATGCTCAACAAATATATAGTGAATGAATGAATGAAAGGATCTTCTTCTATCTAACACAAATTGAGTGTATATCTTCCATAAACTTAATGCCATGAACCATTTTATGTATGGCTGTGTTCATTAATTAATCCTTAATTATTTGAAATTTATTAGGCAGATAACTACTTTGGCCAACCTAAAATAAAACATAAGAAAGAGATTCGATTCAAAAAAGTGATTGGGGGGCGCCTGGGTGGCTCAGTTGGTTAGGCGACTGCCTTCGGCTCAGGTCATGATCCCGGAGACCTGTGATCGGGTCCCACATCGGACTCCCTGCTCGGCGGGAAGCCTGCTTCTCCCTCTCTCACTCCCCCTGCTTGTATTCCCTCTCTTGCTGTGTTTCTCTCTGTCAAATAAATAAAAAAAAATCTTTAAAAAAAGTGATTTGCTACACTACTGGGTATTTACCCTAAAGACACAAATGTAGTGATCCGAAGGGGCACATGCACCCAAATGTTTATGGCAGCAATGTCCACAACAGCCAAACTGTGGAAAGAACCTAGATGTCCATCAATAGATAAATGGATAAAGAAGATGTGGTATGTATAAATACAATAGAATACTATGCAGCCATCAAAAAGAATGAAATCCTACCATTTGCAATGACGTGGATGGAAGTGGACGGTCTTATGCTGAGTAAAATGAGTCAATCAGAGAAAGACAATTATCATATGATTTCTCTGACATGAGGAATATGAGAGGCAGTGTGGGGGGGCTATGGGGGGTAGGGAGGTAAAAATGAAACAAGATGGGACCGGGGACGAAGACAAACCATAAGAGACTCTTAATGTCAGGAAACAACCTGAGGGTTGCTGGAGGGTGGGGGAGAGGGATAGGCTCAGGAAACAACCTGAGGTCGCTGGTTGGTGGGGGAGAGGGATAGGCTGGGTTACGGAAAAAATAAAAATGAATGAAAATTTAAAAAATTTTAAAAAAGTGATTTGCTAAAACCTTAGATTTGTCCCTATTTGGAAGTTGGGGTACTTTTTCCCAATGACTGATCTTTGCATAGGAAGCCACTGACAATTTGTGATAAATTACTGACAAATTCTTGATAGTTACCAAACAAGTGTGTTAACAGGGGGCAACCACAGATAAAATAAAAGGTGTATGTGAATTCTCAGGTCCCACTAGGCAATATGAAATGTACTTTGTAAGCTAAAAGAAAATTAGGAAACAGGAAAGGACATAAGTATCAATGAGCACGAAACTAACCAGTGGTAAGTAAACAAATTCTGTGATCTGCATACCTCCTTTGTATGAGGAAGCCATGATGACATGAAACCAGCATGGGCTCATTGAGAAAAGTTGCATCAGAGGAATTTCATTTCCTTTTTGACAGGACTTGTAGCTGGGCAGATTAGAAAAAAGTATTCAGAGACAAAGAGTATGTGGCCTTTCACAGGGCATTTCATGGTAACCTTGTGAAAGACAGAGAAATTCAGGCATGCAATAATAAGAATGGGTGAATGTATCACTGCTTGAACACACATCCCCCAACAGTTGTGAGTAACAAGGGTATTTCAGTGCATACATTTTTTTTTAGTGATGTGCCTCAAGGATCTGTATTTATTTCTGTTTTCCCATCATTTTTATCTATTATTTGTGTGAATCAGCAGAAAATGTTTGCAAAATGTGAATAAAATAAACCTGAGCTGGATAGTAGATATGATGGATGAAAGAAATAGGTATTTATTTGAGTGTATTAAGAAGTGCAGTATACTGCAGTCATGGGTTTAAACATCAATCATTTCAGCAGAACTGAGATGGACCATATCTTAATCTCCTTGTGTCCCTAGTTTTTCACAATGTCTAGCACATAATGATACTTAAATATCATTTGAATCTTGAAAGCCTGAAGGATAAGTCAAATTGAGCAAGATTTATGAAATCAATGAAGTTAGTAGTAAAAAACATAGCTGTCAAAACAGCCAATGTGAACTTGGATATCATTAATAGAAAAATAGATTCAGAAAGTAGGAAAGTGGTCCCCCTCTGTTTCTCTGTGTTTGGATGTTGTTCCTTCGAAAAATGACCAAAGAGTGGCAAAAAGGACATGATGGTTGCTTTCAGATTTGTTAGACCATAATGTGGGAAAGGGAAAGTAGATTTGTTCTGTTTGTTGCACAGAATTAGATCTGGGCCAGTGGGTAAAATTAAAGGAAACGTATTTAGATCAACATCTGGAGTACGCCATTCTAGGAAATAAAAAATGGTTCTCTATCAGTGGAGATGTGTACCACAGGCTAGGTGAGAACTGGCAGAGATACTATAGGTAGCTTCTTAACACAATTTAGGAGGTTTAATTACATAATGTTTAAGAGCACACTAAAATCTAAGATACTAATATTCACTGATTTTTATCTGTGAGTTTTCAATATGTTATGAAATTGAAGGCACGTGGTCCTATGCATATAGTAGATGTTTTTAAATATGTTTAAGTGTAGGAAAGTAAAAAAAAGATCTTGTTCATTAAGAATACATATAAATATATATAAGCCATGTAAGTTTGAAAGGGTATTCCACCATTTGTGTTCAGAACAACAGAGAATGTTTTATTTTCATCAGTACTATTTGTATTAGTCCTGAAAAGAGATTTATGAAGATATTTTGTAAAATCCTGGATCTAAAACAAACAAAAAACTTTCAAGACTACAAATTTAAATCATTATTAAGTAAATACACTTCAAAAGAAAAATGTGCACCATAAAAAATATCTGGTTATAAACATTAAAAAATGGAAAAAGAGAACAATGACTGAGAAAACCACCTGTTTAACCATGTTTAACCATGATGTATTTACACACACACACACACACACACACACACACCAGCAAAACAAAAAATACACAGGAATTACAACTAAAATGTAAAAACAAAAGATGGTAATGAAGAAAGGAAAACTGACTGTCATAGGGTTGACTTACCCTAGAAGATTTCAAAATATATCCCAGTATAAAACATAATAGTCAAAACCATATGAACAGAATAAAAAGTCCAGAAATTGATTAAAAATACTTGTAGAATATGGGGTACCTGGGTGTATTAGTGAGTTAAATGCCTGACTCTTGATTTTGGCTCAGGTCATGATCTCAGTCTCACTGATCCCTGCTCAGCGGAAAGCCTGCTTCTCCCTCTCTCCCTCCCTCTGCTTGTGTTCCCTCTCTAGCTGTGTTTCTCTCTGTCAGATAAATAAAATCTTAAAAAAAAAAAAGAATTGCGTAAACAAAACAGAGAAATTGCAAGAAACAAAAGAAAACTGATACAACATGAGTGAAAGAATCACTAATAAATGATGTGGCAACAAATGCATAGCAGTATTTTTTTTTTTTTTTTTT
>PITA01030541.1:0-16387 GCA_004023965.1 Spilogale gracilis | reverse complement strand
AGAAAGAAAGAAAGAAAGAAAGAAAGAAAGAAAGAAAGAAAGAAAGAAAGACAAAGAAGAAGGAGGAGGAGGAGGAAGAGAAGGAGAGGGAGAGAAAGAGCTAATAATATCACATGTTAGGATCAACCTGAGTAGCCAGTTCAGATAAGGCAGGTTAATGATCTTGAATAATATTTCCTTCATCACAGCTAAAATCCAATGAGAGGTTTCCATACATAGAGAGACCAATTACCATGTTCATGTATTAAATTTATTTTTACCAGTAGTGTTTAATAGAAGGAATAAAATCTTTGCATATATATTTCTTCCACTGGTTTACATTCATATTATAACAAATAATTCCTCAATAAAAGTATAAATAGGAGCATAATTCTTATTTATTTCTTTATTCCTGCATCATGGCCTTAACCAAAACATGTCAAATACTAAGGTTATATACAAAGGTTATACACTTGAATCTCATGCAATCACTGATAATTCAATAAACTTCAGTGGAAGCGTAATTCTTAATTAGCATTTTAATATTAGAGAAATGCCTGCTACATGTCATTCCTCTTATTGTATCACAGTCTCAAAGGGGAAGGAGGAGATGAAGAAGCCTTTATAAGCAATGTGAAACATAAAATGAAAATGCCTTAAAGGAATGGAGAAATCTAGAGTAGGCAGTGACTGAGCAGATAATCGGCAAGGCCTGAAGGAGGGTGACCACCCGTCCTGCTAGCTAGTGGGGATAACTAGGATGTGATAAACTTTTTTGGTGCTAAACCTCAGACTGTTCTCCCAGAGGACATTTGTTGGTGTTTGTTTTTCACAACCTGGGGGAGAGGATGTTACTAGCATCTGGTGAAAGAGACCAGGGACCCTGCTAAACCTCCTGCAATGCACAGGCTAGTTGCACACAAAAAAAGAATCTGACCCAGAATATCAGTTGTGAGAGACCCTGGTCAAAAGGGAAAGAGCTATTGGAGGCAGGGGTGAAGGTGCTGACTGCCTACGGGGAGGGGGCAGTGGATGCCCAAGATGGTGAGAGGGAATCAGAAAACGAGAAGCCATTGGTGTGGAACAGGATAAACTAAGGGCAGTTCTTAAAAACAGCAGGTAGGATGTGGCTGCCACCTAGTTCATGCTGGGGGGCGTCATTTCCCCGTTGCAGTCTGTTGGAGGTGAGAGGTCTGGGCAGGACAGACTTCCGGAGACGGGTGCAGGGTGGGCAGATGATTGACAGAAGATGCAGGTCCCACTGAGCCCTAGAACATGAATTCGCAATGGGACTGCCCATACGGTGCTGCGATTTTCCCAGGCAAGTCTCAGCCCTTCAGCTTGGAAGGGAGAGAGCTGTATCCGAGAACTGGTTGGTGACATTTGAGGCAAATGTACAGTGAGAGAGACTTCAGGGAACTGAGAGCTGCTTGACTGTTGGAACCCTCAGTGGGTGGTAGAAGAAGGCCCTCATAATGGCTCTTTGCAAAATAATGCCCCTTTTCCCACATGCTTTTCATTTAGTTCAGTCTCTTAAGCATGTGCTGTGATTGCTTTGCTTTGCAGATTGTGAACACTGGCTTTACCTTTCTCTGTTTATTTTGCCTCAGAAAAACACTGATGCCCCCAAAGGACATTTATTCAGTGGATTGGAGTAACTGATGCATATTTAAATATTAATTGCAGCCCATCCCTTTAGCTTCCTCTTTTGTCTTTTTCCCTTTGAAACTCCAGCCCTGAAAAAAGATCTATTTCATGGTGTTTTTAGATCTACCTCAAAAAGCAGCTTTGACTCTCACTGGATTTCCAAAGACTTCGGTAGTAAAATTAGACAAAAGTGTTGCAAAGAGCTTTAAAACCCCATTCCCTTTGATTAAATTAGTGACTGATTATATAATGATTCAGGCAAAGAACTTTTAGCATCCCAGAGGCTTTATCTTTTCATTTGGTGCTGAATCAAGGTTTATCCCAGGATAATCTAGAGGCCCTTTTTCTAATTCTGGGAGATTAAGTTCGTCCAGATTCTCACATATGTGGCCTGGCATTTATTCACATGTGCGCCTGTTACACAAATCTAAGGGAAGCATTTTCTTCCTTTTCGTAATTATTAATCTATTTCCAATTACATACCCTAGTTATGGCTAGCATTAACAAAAACACTTTGGGGCACGTATCTAAAAATGTGCTTAGGTTATACATTGCTATTTTGGAATGTTGCAAAAAGGCAAGTATTATTACATATTTGGAATCATTAATAATACAATATTTTCCGCATGTAAAGCTAGGTCCAGCCTTGCAGGAGGTCCTAAAATGGTGTCATTTTTTTGTAGTCAGCATAAATGATCAGTCTAGCCGTGCTGGATGAAAGGGCGCCTGCAGTATGCTTCCGTCTGGCGGGGGCTTTGCTTATCTGCACACGTGTTCTGAGGCAGGCAGGGGGCTGGCCCATCAGCTGTCAACCACAGCTTCTGTTTTGCTCGGAACAATAGCCATGTTGCCAGGGCAGTGATTATTGGCTGATTTTCCTTCTAAAATAAGTGTCTTAATAATTTGTCACAAAACTAACTTAAATTGCTGTGATGTTACTTTCAAGAGTTAAATTAGGGGGAAAGAAAAAGAAAGCAACCATAGCAAGTATTGCTTTAGTTTTTTTCTGTATGCAGTCTATATTGGTAAATAGTGTAATTAAAACCTCGTTTGCAGGTTTTTCAAAAAGGTTATTTTTTGTGTGGGAAACCCTTTGTTTTCTTACTTAATACTCTGGGCTGTAAATTAGAGAACGGGAGGGGAAAGTTAGTTGGCAAATAAAGGTCCCCACTGTCTATGTTGTTTTGGAATGCCTCCCATATTCCTGGGGCTCAGATAATGTGTTTCTCTAGAAAAGCATGCATAATCTGCCCCGAAATGAGCTGGTACCAAGATCTGCACTGCCCAGGGATACAAATTAGGGACTTGATATGTGAAAACTAATCCGACTGAAAAGTGTTTCCAGACTATTTGAGTAGTGTTACCTCATGTCTCTAGGTTCAAGTGTTACTGAAATTCTCTTTCCAGGAGAGGTGAGATGGGTATTTATGGAGATAAATCTGATGCTGTCAGAAAATGGGAACAAAAGGACTGGCCAGAGCATAACAGATTTCACTGAGGACAGGGAAGAAAAAAACAAAACAAAACAAAACAAAAACCAAAAGGCCTTTCCCCCTCTTCTTGTTGTCTTTCTAAATATGTATGTGTTTCAGTTCACAGGACACAAGAATGAGACATTTCCTTCTCAGGTTTAACATGCTGTCATGGAAATGCTGATAGGGTTATTTTACAGAGACATAGCTTAAAAGAAAAAGAAAGAAAGAAAGAAAGAAAGAAAGAAAGAAGGAAGGAAGGAAGGAAGGAAGGAAGGAGAAAGAAAGAAAGAAAGAAAGAAAGAAAGAAAGAAAGAAGGAAGGAAGGAAGGAAGGAAGGAAGGAAGGAAGGAAGGAGAAAGAAAGAAAGAAAGAAAGAAAGAAAGAAAGAAAGAAAGAAAGAAAGAAAGAAAGAAAGAAAGAAAGAAAGAATTAGATCATAGCATTCTACTTTGTTCCATCTAAGGCTCATTTTATTAAAGTTCTTTAAAGGTTTATTTTCATCTACAAATCAAGGAATTGTGCCCTATCCTCTCTGTGCCAGGACCCAATTAATGTCAGCTTGAGTTTTCTGTGTGGACAGGACCACTCCATGGCCCTGAGTGATCATCTATTATTATCATAGCTTGCTTGCCCATGACGTCACAGCCCTGGCATGAGCCAGTTGTCGTGCTTACCATCTTCCGTACCCCAAATAGCGCAGAGTAGAATTTGAGAATGGGAAAGCTACTCTTTGAGAATGCTGACATCATCATTGTTAGCAAGAGTAAATTCAGTGGAACGAACTTTTTTGCAAATTTTTTTCTTGACTCTAAAAAAGAATTTTATTTTATTTTAGAAAGAATGGATTTAATATGTAAAATGAATGTCATTCTTTTGCTTACTACATGTGTTCAAATGGAAGGGTACCAGAGAATGAGTATTTTTAATATCCTACAAAATGTTAATGGTTCTAATAATTACCTAATCCTGAAAATTGTTGCCAAATACTTTTTTGGCGTTGGGTCTATAGAGAAGCAAATCAAAAAAAAAAAAAAAAATTCAGTTTAATGGAAAATATCTGGAAGGACACAGATTCATACATAAAATATCCATATGACCAAAGTTATTGTGCCTTTTTTAAAAAAAGGTTTTGAATGCCTAAAATATGCTAAGTATTACACAGAATGAAGCTATGACATAAACCTTAGAAATGTAGAATATCATGATCTCTAGCAAAATATTGGTCTAAATGTAAACAATGCTGGACATTTATCAAATGTATTTTTAAAATCATCATTTCACTGTAAAATGACATTGTTGTATAGGAAAGTCAGTTTCTTCTATTTTGCATTTTATTTTTTCTATTGTTTATTCATTATCTGTGTATCTATTTATTTTATTTTTATTTTTTTTTAAAGATGTTATTTATTTGACAGAGAGAAACACAGCCAGAGAGGGAACACAAGCAGGGGGAGTGAGAGAGGGAGAAGCAGGCTTCCCGCTGAGCAGGGAGCCCGATGTGGGACTCGATCCCGGGTCTCCAGGATCATGACCTGAGCCAAAGGCTTCAGCCCCCCAGGCGCCTCTGTGTATCTATCTATCTATTTATTTATTTATTTATTTATTTATTTATTTATTTATTTATTAAAAGATTTTATTTATTTGACAGAGAGAAACACAGCCAGAGAGGGAACACAAGCAGGGGGAGTGAGAGAGGGAGAAGCAGGCTTCCCGCCGAGCAGGGAGCCCGATGTGGGACTCGATCCCGGGTCTCCGGGATCATGACCTGAGCTGAAGGCAGTCGTTTAACCAACTGAGCCACCCAGGCGCCCCAGTGTGTATCTATTTATTAACAAATGGTCATATACCTTAAAATAAAACATTGAGTACCAGGGAAATATTTTTAAATAATTAAATTTTTAAGTGTTTCATTATCAGAAGAATTTTAGAATCATAATATTCGTTTTGAAGATAATACTAATGATGAGCTTTCTTTAAGAAATGCCGTCCTATTTATTATAAACCTATATTTTATAATTAACATATTCTGTGTTATAAAAACTCAGGCTGTTTACTTTTACAGTATTCTTTTAGGCAGATCATATTTGTAACATCTCAAAACAGGATATGTAAAGAGATGTTCTGTAAAAAACAACAAGGTTTTCTTATGATACTGATTCTAAATTTCTCCAGTAAATACACTTGAACATCATTTTGTGATCTATTTTACTACTCACTGGAGGTGTGGGTGGGCATGTGCGTGCATTCACGCCCTTTCCATGTTGGAGCGACTTGGGAATATTTTTGTTGCTTTTATTTTCCAAAGTACTTCACTAATTTACCAGTTTGGAAGTGACATATGACAACTTGCAGCCCCTTTATTCCTGGAAGATGGAGCTATCTTACAAGAAATGACCTAGGTTTTTGCTAGTTGTGGGAACTCCTCACTTGGGTTGGAAGGCAGGAGTTGCAAAGGGTGCCTCCTATTGGCTCAAAGCACAGTGGCATCACCGGACTTCTCCTTGTGGCGCTGGCTCGCGGCTGCCGTCTAAAGTGAGGCCAGCACAGCCGCTCTAGTTCCTTTGAAGCAATAATAAAACATAATTTATGTAATTGATATATTGGAAATTTGTTAGAAAGGGAGTAATAGCATCCATATTCCGGAGTTTGGTAACATAAAATTGGGGAAGACTTAGGGGGGTGGGATGACAAAGATGGTATTGTTTTATCTTCTATTTTCCTTTCTTGGCCTCTTCAATGATATCTGTGCTCATGTTCCTTTCCAAATAAGTCAATTACCTTTCTTGTGTGATCCAATTTGCAGGTACATGATAAGCAGCAGGTTAGAATGAAGAATAAATGATTACTTTTAATGATGATCAGCACATCTGATGTGATAAATTATGATTAATGAGTAAATTAGCATGAATGATATAAATGAATCTGTTTTGAAAACTAACTATAAAAAGATGCTAAAGGGTCAGTGTAGTTTCTATTTTTGTCAAATACAGTGTCTGTGTTAAATAGCCTTGTGAGTACTTTACCATTTAGAGGGAATATGAAAAAAGCCAATAAATATTGTGTCATTTGCCTACATCTTTCTTGAATGAGCCTGGGAGACTGCACGCCTCTTCATCTGTTTCAGCATGAAGGCCTTTATCGCTCTATTGAATGAAAACGGATGCGTGGTCTGTGTATTTTGAATGCATAAGTAGGCTGTAAGCAAACCCGGGGGCTTAAAGTGGAAATGTTGAATAAATATCTAAATGGCGCTGCTGATAACATGTTTTCATTAAGAATGCATGACTCTGGCGTAGGGAATGGTAAGAATGGCTTTACAGGCTGTGTCCGAGAGTGATTGGAGACCACTGGCAGCCGTTGGGAAATTCCTGCCACGGAGCCAGCGGTCACTGTGAGCGTCGCCCAGCAGACGGCCAGCCTCACCAAGCATGCCGGTAGTTTAGGCAGTGTCGGGGTCCAGACACCGGGAATGCAGGGGATTCTTTGTTTTGGTCAGAATGTCCTATGGCTATATGTTTTTTCAAAAAAAGTTACAGTGGTGAGGCCATACAACTTTTACTGCTGTCAAACAAGTGTTTACGACCAGTTATTAATATATCTTGAATAAGACAGACTAGAAACTTATTTATCTGGTGTAAACAGACTAGTTCATATGTAATCTCCTCTCTACAAGATTAAAAAAAAATAATTGTAAAGACTAAAATAAACTTGAGTGTTTTTATGTTGAAACTTATTTTCTGTTGAATTTAAATACTATTCTCGATAATTCTATTGTGTAGGTATTTTTTTCTTTATCCTTTTCCTCTTTTTTCATTGGTCTGTAAACGTTCACCATTGAGCATTTATTTACCTCACACTCTGTTGTGCTAAGGAGAAAGGGAAAAGGCACTGTTGGAGAAGTATTTAAAGATGGTTCTTTTTTGAGGGAGTAGATTTTCCAGCTTTCTCCTCAGCATTCGTCACTCTCTGAACTCTTTTATCTCTCCTGTTTAGCTCAAAAGGATAAAATTTTGGCCAATGATAAAGTGATAATTTTCAGCTTTATCAATAGTCTGGTAATTGAATACTCTGATATATATATATATATATGTGCAGTGATGTAATTATAAGAATAATCATTGAAACACTTTTTGTAATACTGAAAAATTGGGAACAACCTAAATGTTTAATAATAAATTAAAATATGATCTATATGCTTTATAATGTAAAATGATATTCAGTTTAAATACTTATTGACAAAAGTATATGCAAAATATATTTTAAGTAAAATGTGGTTTCTGAAATAGTAGTATAGTATAACCTCTTTTATGTAAAAATTACTAATTATTAAATGATCATAGAGCAATTTTAAAACATATACATCAAGATGATAACCATTAGGATGTTTTAAAATTTATTTTAATTCATTTATGTTTTGTAACTATGTATAATGAGTATAATATTATGTATAATACTTAAGGCCATCTTACTTAAAAATGAAAAGTAAAAAAGAGGCAGAGAGGAGGATAACAATGAGATCTCGGTGAGGTGGAGAGAATTCATAAAAGAACTTGAGATTCATTGCATTGTTATCCTTCGTCTGAATTTAGTCCTAAGGCAGACGCATGACAGTGTGATTTGGTTTTGCTACATTTTGCCAACTTAGGACCCGGTTGGTTCCATCAGTCTCCTGCCATGCCACATCAGTGTTTTATAGTGTCAACTTATTACAGAAGGTTTCCATTCTGCAGCTAATTGATGCCATAAGCAAATTAATTCAAATAGAGGCACAGTAATCATGTTTACAATATTAATATCCATATGAAATACTCAAAAGTGTATAGACAAGGATTAGGATATGTAGAACCTTGAAGATCCTTTTATCAAGTCTGTGTATTCAATGAACACCTACTATGTGCCAAGGATGGTTATGAATTATGGGACTTCAGAGATGACCAGGTCACGAACGCTTCTCTCAAGGTTCAGTTAATATGAAGAGAGAGAAATATGTGAGAATAAAATAGCTATAATAAAATATGGACTGTTCTGACTCATAAAAGAGACAAAGAAAGATATAAGAGATACAGTAAAAGATAAAAAAGAGTAGATTTCATCCACATGGGAGGCTCAAAGAAGGCTTCAAGATATCTAATGGAATTGAAAATGGAAAGATTCAATAAATTCAGATATCGGGGAGAAAGCATTTTGTGCAAGGGAATAGCATATGCCAGGACACTGAGGCAAGGAATTTTAGGTTCTTGATGAGCAAAGGTAGAAACATATTTGGGAAAATCAGGTTGACAGCAGCTTTGAAAAGTCTTAAGTCAAACAAAATTTCTGGGTTTATTTGACAGTGGCAAGCTATTAAAACTTGTTTATTTTTGTGTTTCTTTTGAGTGGAAAAGAACTTTAATCAGAGATGCATTTTCAAAAACCCCAAAGAATAAGATAACGATACCGTTGAGTGATTCTCAAACCCGGCTGGACATTGGAGTCCTCTGGAAATGAATTACCCATCCCTACCCACCGAGTTTCTGTTGGAATCAGTCTGAAGTGGAGTCTATGCACCTTCAGTTTTTGTTTTTGTTTTTAAAGGCTCCCAAGTGATTCTAATATCCATCATCACAGGAGAAACATATCCGTTGTTATTGGACATGAAAAAAGAGGAGTGAGATGTAGTAGAAGCAGAATCTAGAGGACTTAATAATTGAATGGTATTGGGGTGGAGGAGAAGAAGACAAAGAAGACGTCCGGGCTGCAAGTTGGGGTGCTTGAAAGGATGGAAGTACCACAAATAAAGGTGGAAACAGTAAGAGGAGGATTGGGAAGGCAGATGGTGTGTGTGTTTCTGTAATAATGATTTTGGAATGCTGCTAGGCAATCTTTCAAGCAGAAAGGAAGACTTGACATTGAGGAGAAGAGTTCAAGGGAGATATCTTTCCATCAAGTTAAATTTCTTCTTCTTATCCTTCTTCCCTTTTCCCTTCCCCTCCTTTTCCATCTCCTTCTGTTAGATTATGTATCAGTCCTTTGTCAACTTGAATACTGATAGTTATACAGAGGCACAGACATCTGTTTATCCAATGGAGGGGTCATTTTCAAAGGATTGAGAGTTAAGGCTTAATACAATTGATGGTGTAGAAACACCTACAATATGTCACTGAAATGCTTTGGAAAGGAAAAGGGGAAATTGATATCAAGAACGTCTCTGGGGTATTTGTCTTTATCTACTATGAACAAATTTAATGCATACACTGAATAATACAGAAATATTCTAGCATACTAACCCTGGAGCTTTCATGATCTGTTTATGAATTATGTGTCATTATTGATTTTGTCTGTTGACTAGGTGTCATAGTTGATTTATCCCTGATTTAAATTGACTCCTGGGAATTAGAAGAATAATTTCAATAGGACTTCCGAGTGACCATTTTCACTTAACAAGTGAAATATCATTGCTGTAATACAGCATAAAGTGCTTCCCAAACCCTCGAGAAAACAGTCAGTGTATATTTAATAATTAACTAAAACAGTTTGAAAATATAGAATACCTTGAATTATACCATATTTTCTATGCAGTGTCATTGTAACTTCCTGTTTTCTAGTTTGGCACAGTAAGAATGTTGGACTTCATTATTAGAGCAAAAGCCCATGACTCACTCATAACCTCAGGGTGTCTTCCTTCCTTTATTTTTTCCCTTTTCTCTTTCTTTCCTTCCAAATCTTTATAGTACTGTAAAGCTTTCTACAATTCTATAAAATAGGAGTAATGCTATTATCTTGCAGGACTATGAAAACACTGCACATGAGATATATACAACATTTAGTTCACTCATGGTGTTCACTAAAGATAAGGTATTTCTGTATCCTGGTTTGAAGTTTAATGCTTCTTACATCAAATTTTAAGGCTATAAGATTGAAAGACAGCATTATTGATGACTCAGAAAAAGTCTCTTTGACATTGAAGGTCTATGCTGACCATGGATATCACACATGACCTTGTTCAGACCCCATGTGGTAGAATAGATGTCCCCACCAGCCCCAGTTTATGTAGCACATCTGCCGCAGAAACCAGTCCAGCCTGGTGTGCATGCCACACTTCTCCCTCAGGGATAGTCATGCGTCAGCTTTGGGACCCCCCTCTTTTCTTTTCATGTGCCCCACGGTTTTGCTGGTATCTCAGGCACTCTTTCCTCCTGCCATTCCTGCCCAGAGGAGATCAAAGGAATCATAACAGAATTCATCATCTACCAAACTCTAGCCACTTTTTATGTTCGGAGCAGTGGTAATGAGTGTGTTGTGGCAGGAAAGGGCTGTAAAACCCCAACAGCTCGTATACCTTCAGACCTGACCGTTATCCTTAGAACAGCTCCTGCCTCCTGCTATGTTCTGCATATCCTGAGCTTCCCTTCCTGATACTTCTAGAGAAAGGAAAAACGGGGATGAGTTTAGTTGACAGTCTCATAAATTCTAGACACCTTTTTGGGAGGAGGCAGATTCTTAAGCACAGAACTACCTACATATTCCTACTGAACATTCCCTCATCCTCTCCCTTAGTACCATTAAATAGCATCATTAACCTTCCCCTTTCAAGATTTTAAGTATATTATTATGACAAATATCCCCTTAAAAACAGAAGTCTCTATTTAAGGAAATGTTAATCAGCTGAAAGAAACAAAGCCAATTAGCTACATGCTGTTAGTTTTGTTCCTAATTCATCATATTCCCTTGATATCTGCAGAAGTGGCTTATTCATTAGAATTAAATTAGACAAATGGCACCCCCATTTCTTCCCTTCACTTTTGTAGCGTGAAGTCCTTTCTGTGACTCAGTTTTAAGTGATTCCCTGTTGGCCAATCACATCACTGCAAATCTGAGTTGTCTTCTTAACCTTCAAGAATTTCTTATCAACTCCTTTCTTGCATGGATGTTACTAGTAGATTTCAATGGTTCTCCCGTGTTAATGTCTAGCTCTATCTTACCTAGCGTACTAAGGGGAGAAGTCTGTCCTTAATAGAGCACTTTGTTAAGGATGGCCAAAGGTAGTTTGCTGGTCTTGGTGGGATCTATCCCCTTAATTTAATAACAATAACTGCTCATTGGGCTTATCTTCTTGTCTTCAGAGAGTCTAGCAACTTGAAACAGTCTGGCATCAAAGTATTGCAATTATTAGATGAAAAGGTACCTGCATTTGCTCTATTTAAAAAAACAAACTCACCCTGTAGAAGAGAAGTCAGTCAGCAGTTGTGACTCCCAGAGCTAGCTTCTGCATCCTGAGAGTGGATAGTCTTTGAAAACAGCAAGTGGGAATGGCAGACATGTTCTAGAATATCAGTCGTGCCCCCGTTCAGACTCATATGCATGTTTAGCTTTTCCGTTTTCCACTTAGAAAATAGACTTTCTGGGTTTAACAGTAATTTGACCTCTGCAGTACCCAGCATTAGTTAATGAAAGGTCATACTCCTCACTTGTCAAAACCAGCTTGAGCAGAAACACATTTGCAAAACACGGGGCTGACAGCTTTAGGGGGATAGCAATGGCGGTCAGCTGTAACAATGGAAGCGTGCCTATCTAAGTACTGGTTTTTATGTCTGTCTTTCCATCTTTAAGCTCTTGGCATTTCTCTTTCTTTTATTTATTTATTTTTTGTTAGATCAAGTATAATATTTGGTGTATCTCCAAGTGTATCCCATGGGATAAACATGGGGATTTTGATTATTTAGACCGGAGGCTGTCCTATTATGTGGCTTTTTAGTAGAAATCTTTGTTTTATGCTTTTATGTGGATTCCCTTCTCTCCCTATCTTCAAAGCCTCACTTCAATTTGGGTAATATCTATGAGAAAAGATGGCAGAAGATTCATTTCGTTTCTTTTAGTAAGCTGAGATATTAGGAGGAAATAGTGCTCTGTATTATTATACCCCTCTGAGAATAAACACTTTTACTTGCCTCAAGCAGCTGTTGGGTTATTAAGTTTGGTCTCCTCTCTTTCTCATTTCTTTCCTTTGGCTTGCTGCCTTGCATTGACAGCATCGGTCTTAGAGTTCGAGCAGCCGAGGTGATTATGCAGCAGTCATGCTCACTGAAAGCATTTTACTACATTATCTAGAAACTAAACTTTGTATCATAGAATGATGGCTTTTATCCCTTTGTGGTTTAGATTTTTTGAGCACACTTTCATATTAAAAAAAAAAGTTCTGTGTACATGCACTTGATTACTTTTTTATTACCTTTTTAAATGTACTATGGTCAATTTCATTTTTGTTTACAAATAATAAATTTTCAGTACTTTTTTTTTTTTTTTTTAAGAATACTGAGTCACTACAGTGGTATTTAGTAGGACTTAAGAGAACAGCCCTGGGCGCCTGGGTGGCTCAGACAGTTAAGTGTCTGACTTCGGCTCAGGTCATATTCCCAGGGTTCTGGGATCGAGCCCCACATCGGGCTCCCTGCTCCTTGAGGAGCCTGCTTCTCTCTCTGTCTCTGCTTCTCTCTCTCTCTATCCCTTATGAATAAATAGATAAAACATCTTAAAGAAAAACTGAAATCTTAAATAAAAAAAGTCCCATATCTGAAGCAGATTCTAACTGGTTATTTTAATAATTTTTTCCAAAATTCAAGAGGTTAATTTCATTACTTGACCTCATCTCCAAAAATAAAATCTTTATAGTAGCATCCAGTGGTCATAACTCTAGCAGGTTTAAATATTTGTGGATATTAGCAGAAAGACTTCAGGTATGATCAGAGAAGGAAGTAAGGGAGAAATACATCTGAATATTGGAATGGTAGTACATCACACCTCCTTGAGAATATGGGGGATTTGTCTTCTGTGCTTTTCATTTAGAAGTCAGAATTCTGTTTTTAATAGTAATTTGACTACTCAGTGTCCCTGCTCACCAGGATTTAGGAGAGACTTATTCTAGTAGTCATTGCCTGTTTGTACATTGTCAGAATCCCCAAGTTTGTCTATTTGTTTGGTTTTCTTTCTTTCTTTCTTTCTTTCTTTCTTTCTTTCTTTCTTTCTTTCTTTCTTTCTTTCTTTCTTCTTTCTGATGAGAAATAAGATACTGTCCCTTAAATAAACAAACAAAACAAAACCTGGTGCAAGATGAATGGCACCCTATATTCTAGATTTACTTTATTTCTGGTTAGTACATAGTCATTTTATACCCTATCCCTTACCTCATTCACATGTTCTTGCAAGAAATCTCAAAGCAGAACTTAAAGGAGAAAACAGGTTGCTAAAATTCATTTTCATTCAGAGTCAACAATTTTTAAGCTATGTGCTTTGAAGAGAAAGGTTCCAAAAATGACAGTATTATAGCATTTAACAAGCAATGTAATACATTTTATTTTTCCAGGGAAATTCCCTAGGAATTTTAATTGCACGATTTTAATTTCCATATTAGATGTTGACAAGTGTGCGGTTATTATCAATTTGCGTTGTTTGCAACAGGAAAATGAAAACATAAACACTTCTTATGTCATTTTTGTTTCCAGAAATGTGACATCAGTGTACAGTGTTTTTATTCTTCTCACTGTTAGTCATTCCCAGCAGTTCTGGAAGTTCCAGCAGTTCATCTGATTGGTACCGCTACCCAGACATGTTGCAGGATGTGATACCGAGCAGGGCTGTTCCAGCCCGCTTTCTTTCTTGAGCAGACAGGGACCTGTGTTCCCGATAGTTCTGCTATCACCAAGTTGAATTTGCTGATGAGGTGGGGACTCATTTTCCAGCACTAACATTGCAAAAATGCCTCTCCCCACTCTTCTTTTTCTCATCGTAGAGATAATACCCTAAGATAGAAAAACTTAAAACTAGAAGGAATCTCTGAAAATAATTTTACATTTCATATTTTTACAGTTAAGAAATAGAAAGTTAGGGAGCACCTGGCTGACTCATTCAGTTAAACACCTGATTCTTTTTTTTTCTTTTAATATTTTATTTATTTATCTGACAGAGAGAAACACAGCCAGAGAGGGAACACAAGAAGGGGGAGTGAGAGAGGGAGAAGCAGGCTTCCTGCCGAGCAGGGAGCCCGATGTGGGACTCGATCCCGGGTCCCTGGGATCATGACCTGAGCCAAAGGCAGTCGCTTAAACAACTGAGCCACCCAGGTGCCCCTAAATGCCTGACTCTTGGCTTCAGTTCAGGTCATGGTCTTGGAGTCGTGGGATTGAGCCCCATGTCAGGTTCTGTGCTTGACACGGAGACCACCTGAGGTTCTCTCTCTCTCTCTCTCCTTCTGCTCCTCCCCACCCGTGTGCTCTTTCTCACAGGCATGCTTCCTCTCTTCTCTCTCAAATAAATACATTAATTAAATATTAAAAAAAAAAACCAGAAACAGGAAAGTGAAGCATTTTATGCTCAAGATGATATACACACATTATGCTAGAGCTGAGATGTGTGCCTGGCCTCCCTGACTCTAGGAAACCCAAGGGAAGAGTCAGAACACACCTTTAAGCCAGCAGGAACCTCACGTGGGAAACATGAAAACAAGGCAGAGAAAACACGGTGATGAGCAAACAGTGATGAACTTCATTATTTTCTTCTTTCTTAAAATCTAATGTTTATTTTCAAATAAATTTTAGCTACAGTTGCTTAAAACCATTTTTTTTGATAGCATTTAACTGAAAAATAGTAGGGGAGGAAATCTCTAATAGGGATAAGAAAATGGAATAGAAAAGTAAGATGCTGGGGCGCCTGGGTGACTCAGTTGGTTAAACCTCTGCCTTCAGCTCAGGTCGTGATCCCGGAGACCCGGGACCGAGCCCCACATCAGGCTCCCTGCTCGGCGGGAAGCCTGCTTCTCCCTCTCTCACTCCCCCTGCTTGTGTTCCCTCTCTCGCTGTGTTTCTCTCTGTCAAATAAATAAAAATCTTTAAGAAAAAAACAACAACAACAAAAAAGAAAAGTAAGATGCTTTTGAATTTAAAAAAAGTTAACTGCAAAAACTCAAAGATGCGTGAAAAATGGAAAGAAGTAGGAAAAATAATGAATATACCTCTCTGCCAAACCAGCATTGGTGTTTCTGCACCTTTTGTTCTATCTTCCTGGGGGTCATTTTTCTTTATTCTCCGACAACAGTGTATGATGCTTTTGTGGCTTATCATTGAATTGCACATACTTCTTCTGTCATATTTTAAAAACTTTGTATCAGTATAACATTGACTATATTTATATGATGTTCTATCATCATGTCATAGTTTATTTTACTGTCAATTCCAGTTTTATTTCATATTTAGGGTACATATTGTCTTTGTTAAATGAATAGCATAATAGATATCTTTGTGCATAAATGCCCATTTTCATTCTATTTAATTCTCATATAATAGATTTCTAGGTCTGCAAATGCAAGATGGATAATAAGTAGGTTTTGAAGAGAGAGGGTGAATGTTAGAAACATTTTAAGGAAGTAGAGAACATTTAAAAGCTCTCTAAATTCTAGCCTTTCATCTTTAGGAATCTTAAAGCCTACATCTTTCATTTTTTTACAGGAATTCCTCCCCCCCTCCCCCCGCCCCATGACTTTGGTGGCTTCTTGACTCATCTATGCAAATTATGAACTTAAGTTTCAAGTAAGGCAGAGCACAATATTTAGGTTAAGGAGTCACTTCACCATTTTTCCCTATTTCTGTTTCTTATAAACCTTCTAATTTAGGGCCATATTTCTTGTCTCTTTAAGATTTCCTAGACTTTCTCTTAAATGTCACTAATTCTAATGGCTTCGCAGTGGCAGCCCTGCTTCCTGGCAATGCCCTGATAATGGCATCAAAGCAAAGAGCTAAAATTTTACTCACTTTGATTGATGAGCTCATTTTGCTACGGAGGACAAATTGGATTTTTTTTTAATACTGGTGATAAAAATTAATGTGTGATGTTGCTTTTTGGATGTTATTGGATCTCTGCCTTAATACAGATTTTAGCAATAAAAGCACTAGCAGATATCTTGACCAGAAAGTTACCTCCCTCCCCTTTAAACTACCCTTAAAAGTATAAACTACCTAATTTTATAATCCTGGTATCAGTGGGGTTGAGGGCTGTGGGGAAAGTGGTGGTAGTGGGGTAACACTCTTCCAATTTTCCATCTAATCGTGATGTTTATTTCTTTTTATTTCAGCACCTCCAAGGTTTACAAGAACTCCTGTTGACCAGACAGGGGTTTCTGGGGGAGTTGCCTCTTTCATTTGCCAAGCTACAGGAGACCCAAGACCTAAAATTGTCTGGAACAAAAAAGGAAAGAAAGTCAGCAATCAGAGATTTGAGGTATTAGGTCCATTGTTCTGTTTCTCTGGGGGAAAAAAAAA
>PITA01030540.1:0-16357 GCA_004023965.1 Spilogale gracilis | reverse complement strand
GGGATGCCTGGGTGGCTCAGTTGGTTGGGCAACTGCCTTCGGCTCAGGGCATGATCCCGGAGATCCGGGATCGAGTCCCATATCGGGCTCCCTGCTCTGCGGGAAGCCTGTTTCTCCCTCTCTCACTCCCCCTGCTTGTGTTCCCTCTCTGGCTGTGTTTCTCTCTGTCAAATAAATAAAATCTTTAAAAAAAAAAAAAAAAAAAAAAAAGATTTTATTTATTTATTTGACAGAGAGAGAGATCACAAGTAGGCAGGAGAGGAGGAAGCAGGCTCCCTGCTGAGCGGAGTCCGATGCGGCTCAATCCCAGGACCCTGAGATCATGACCTGAGCCGAAGGCAGAGGCTTTAACCCACTGAGCCACCCAGGCGCCCAGATTAACTGATTTTTATCAAAATCACACAGCTGGTGGGTGACAGAGCCAAGATCCGAACCAGTCTGACATGAAGGTTATGCTCTTGAACACAGGGCTATACTGTCCCTTATTTTAAGAAGTGAATTCAGTGTTTCGTTGTTTGATAAAACATGGCCTATGTTCTAAAAACATTTACTAGCTGCTGTGGCTGGAGAAGAAGATATGTGGAGGGTAGAGAGCAGTGAGGCATAAGGTTCTAGTAAGTCAGGGACAAACATCAGAACTTGCAGTGTTATTCTAGAGAACTAGGGAATTTTGGAAGGTGATGGAAGCTTTAAATGCCTATAGTTCTGCTAAGTAAGTGATTTAGGAAGACAACTCATGGGGAGAGGGGAAGAAGAGAGGCATACAAACCAGTTAGGTGGCTATTGCGGTAGTGGTGCAGGAGCGAAAGGCATGTGCAGTCTCAAGAATATCCTTTTGCAAGCCTCGCTGGAATTGTTTCTTGTTAGGAAAATAAAACATTCAGTCTTGGGGCACCTGAGTGGCTCCGTTGGTTAAGCATCTGTTTTTGACTCAGGTTATGATTCCAAGGTTTCTGGATCGAGCCCTGTGTAGGTCTCCCTGCTCAGTTGAGGAGCCTGCTCTTCCCATTTGCCCCCTTTGCTCCCTTTGTCCTCCCCATCCCCATGCCCTCTCTCTCAAATAAATAAAATCTTTAAAAAAAATCTAGTCTCACAAACAACATGAATTAGAAAACATGAATTAGCTTATAAAATGTGCTCTATTTGAAAACTTTAAAAATAAGATTTGATTTAGAAAATATTTTGGACATAAATCTTTGGGAACTGCATAAACTAACCTCTGTTTATGTAACATTCTTAAAGGAGCATTTGTTGACCAGTACAAAGGAATACAGGGGATATGTACATATCCTTTGCAACCCCCCCCCCCACTTTGTTATGTGATTTTTACTTTCTCTTCTAACCCTTGTGAATGACACTAAATGTTTTTACAGGTCCAATATATTCCTAAAATATTTCCAAAGAAACAGAAACCAGTAGGATTAGGCATTGGAAAACTCTCATATATTGTTGCTTCTGGTCTGGCTTTGGATCTCCAAGTAATTCCCTCGCCCACAGAGCTGGCTCTCATTCCTGAGTTGTGTGTATAGGTCTGAAGCAACATGTGACACCATGACATTGACTAATTAGTGAAGTCTCCTCTTGTCCGAAGGGAATTGCTCATTAGGAGGCAGGCTCTCTAATTTTCCTTTCAGGGGGATTTCATCCCACGATTCCCCACCCTGAAATGCAGAATAGACAAACAATAAATATTAGATTGACTATGAGATTTCATCACCTACTTTCTGATGTTTTGTTGGCAAAGCTAAGAATATGTCCCATTTCATTGAGCAGTCTGTGGGAATGGCAGTATTTCACACCTCTCCACACTAGTCAACACTTTGTATACACTGACGAAAACATGATCACCTGGATATTACAGAATTATTAATTTCAAATGTGGAGTGATTCAATTTAAAATGAGTTTTTATCTTTTAGGCATACATGTTGAATATTTATACATGAAATGATATGATGCCTAGGATTTGCCTCAAACAACACTGGATGGAGGAAGTTGGTGGGAGTACAGATAAAATAATAATGGGCACAATGGGTATGAGTCGGTGATTGATGAAGTGGGTAATGAGTGCATGGGGGATCATTATAATACTACATGCATTCATGAATAATTATTAGCTTTACAAAAGGTCTACCATGTATATGTTTGAAATTAAGCGTAATTTTTAGATGATCACTCTTTAGATTTTAGGCCAAGTACTGCAATGAAAAAGAAATATTAATGAATTGTTTCTAGAAAAACGTGCATTCCCAATTATTTCTCTTCTCAGTACATAGTATACTAGTCAGTCTGTCAGTATACTAGTCAGTCTCCAAGCCTTCACAACTCTGTAGAGCTGTGATTATTTTCCTATGCATTTGCCCATGCTTTTTCTCCTCTGGCTTCTCTCTTCTGTTTGATCAGTAATCTCATCATGGCAGGGTTTTCCATGTAATCAGCTCTCCATCCACTTGGTGCTATGATTTCTCAAGGATGATAAAATAAAGTGTTAAAGATAAGATAGTAGATGAAAGTTTAAGTATTTTTCAAAGGGCTTGCAAAGGGATGGTGATTATCTAAATGTTGGTTAATGTGCCAGGAATGTCTGAGTTCAATTCAGTCCCAAAAGTGATTCTCCCTAAAGCTTAAGGGGAATACATCATACTTTTTTTTCTTGTAAAGCAGAAATAATCTGGCCTTCGGGTAGAGAAGAGAAAATCTTATTGTTGAGAAAGGTCAAAGCATCATTTTAATTTTTTTAAGATTTCATTTATTTATTTATTAGAGAGAGAGTCGGGGCACCTGGGTGGCTCAGTTGGTTAAGCGACTGCCTTCGGCTCAGGTCATGATCCCAGAGACCTGGGATCGAGTCCCACATCGGGCTCCCTGCTCAGCGGGAAGCCTGCTTCTCCCTCTCTCAGTCCCTCTGCTTGTGTTTCCTCTCTGGCTGTGTTTCTCTCTGTCAAATAAATAAAAAATCTTTAAAAAAAAAAAAAAAAGGAAGGAAAAGAGAGAGAGAGAGAGGCGGGCAGAGGGAGAAGCAGGCTCCCCGCCCAGCAAGGAGCCCAAAGCGGGACTGGATCCCAGGACCCCGGGTTGTGACCTGAGCCAAAGACACCCATCAAAGCATCCCTTTAAAGGTTATCCAAAGGTCCTGAACTTGCACAGACTTGCTCCAGGCCATACACTTATGCAGCTGGGCCCATAGTTGCCACCAGGTCTCAGTACTATTGGCCAACTCCCCACCTCCTGGAGGTTTGTTTTGAAAATTGTAGACTCCAGGAGTCAAGAGATATGTTGAATGCCTGTTTAAGGACTATAGTCTCTAGCTTTGGCCCTCAAAAGGAAGTGTAGGGAAGATGGCTCACCTGCTGAGATGATGGAGTGAACCACTGTGGGGAAGTGGTGATGTCGTCAGCCCTTTCTGGTCTCTACACTGAAACTGGATTACACTCTCGGTTAGGAAACAAAGGAGGAAGTGAAGTAGATTTGTCATTGCTTAAGCAGCCTGGTATGTCAACCTAGCATTCTTGATTCTCTAGCTGTTGGTTGAGGCAGCAAAGGGAAACTTTCTCAAGCACATGCTGGGCCACCACTGAGAAAGGCCGGGGAACAGCCAGTCATTGGAATAGACCCACGCACCTGTGTGCTCTGAGGAGCTCACTGGGAAATGCAGTGATGTTGTGTCTTCCCTGTCTGGCCTTGCTCAGTTCCTCCAGGAAGTTTTCTTTAGGAGAAATCTTGTATACCGCTTTTGTATGGATAACTACCAAATGTAGCTTTGATACAACAGGTAAGATTTATTGGATTATTTTAAAGTTTTGGTCCCTAAATGGACATTAACATTTAAGATTCCCCTTCCCTTGGCCTCTAAAAAGTGGTTAAAAAAATCAGTAGTGAACACATCCATTCTCTAGCGGCTCGGGAAGGCAGACATAGAAGGTCATCTGAGCTCTTGGAATCCTAGACAGGCTCCCAGGACTCCTTTCTCTTCTAGGAATAAATTCTTGTTCAGCTGTTAGGAATAAAAAGTTTCAACTGGCTAGAGCAACTAGCCGTTCTTCTGAAGTGTTACCAGAATCTATAAGGAGCCTTGGCCTTTGCCTTGAGTCTAGATTATGCAAAGATCTCCTGCTCGCTCTGTCTGTTCCTTGAAATGCTGTGGAATGAGATGAACTTCCCATCCTTCTGCCTGTGGCCTAATCCAGCCTGAATTTTTCTCTTTCATGAAATACTTCATCAGGAGCCAACTCAAATCTCCTTTGCCTTAATTTGGGCTCATTTCTTCTTGATTCATCATCTGGTGACACCATAATTTCTTTATCATTATTAAATAGCTATTCCTTAAAATTGCTTTAAAAGAATTATTTGTTATTTATTTTTTATTAAGTAATCTTTATGTCCAAGGTGGAGCTCAAACTTATGCCCCAAGATCAAGATTCACCTGCTTCACTGACTGAGCCGGCCAGGCAGCCTTCTTAAAAATTTTTTATAAATTGAGTTGCTCAGAAGAAAGATATTTTTGGGGAGCCTGGGTGGCTCACTCGTTGGGGCATCTGTCTTCAGGTCTGGTCATGATCCCGGGATTGAGCCCCATATCAGGCTCCCTGCTCGGTGGGAAGCCTCTTCTCCCTTTCTCACTCACCTGCTTGTGTTCCCTCTCTAGCTGTGTCTCTCTCTGTCAAAAAAATAAAGTCTTTTTAAAATATATTTTTATTTATTTATTAAAAGTTTTTTATTTAAGGGTGCCTGGTTGGCTCAGTCGTTAAGTGTCTGCCTTCGGCTTAGGTCATGATCTCAGAGTCCTAGGATTGAGCCCCACATCGGGCTCTCTGCCCAGCAGGGAACCTGCTTTCCCTTCTTTCTCCTTCCTTCTTTCCTTCCTTCCTTCCTTCCTTCCTTCCTTCCTTCCTTTCTTCCTTCCTTCCCTCTTTCCTTCCTTTTTCAGCCTTACTGAGATATAATTGACATAGAAATTTATGTAAGTTTTAGATGTACAGCGTAGTATTTGATACACTTCTGTATTGCAAAATGATTAGTATCATAGCTTTAGTTAATACCTGCATCAGAGCACATATTTATCCTTTTTCTTTTTTTTTAAGATTTTTTTTTAATTTATGTATTTGACAGAGAGAGAAAGATCACAAGTAGGCAGAGAGGCAGAGAGAGAGAAGAGGAAGCAGGCTTCCTGCCGAGCAGAGAGCCCGAGGCAGGCCTGGATCCCAGGACCCTGAGATCATGACCTGAGCCGAAGGCAGAGGTTTTAACCCACTGAGCCACCCAGGCGCCCCATCATTTTTCTTTTCTGTGTGAGAACATTTGAAATCTACTTGTGGTCTCCATCATGCTTAATGATAAAAAGAAGAGGCCCAGGCTGACAAGGCAGGGAGAGATGCTGACTTTGGATTCACATGATGTAGAGGGCTCCCCAGACCCCTTTGGAGCTCTTTAAACTTGAAGCCAATGATGTGAGTTAGTGACATCGGGATGGGGATCTAGCCAAGAGACACATGGGAACAGGTAAACTCCAGGACCCTGATGGGACCATGTGTTTCTGGTGCAAGGGATGGAAAGGGATGAAGTTATGCTAAAACTATCTGAGAGATGGATAAGTCAGGTCTCAGTGGATGGTGGATGTCTTGTCCCACATGAAGCAGCCAAGCTGCTGGATCTTGTTACATGGCAGCCTTCTCCAAATATTAACCTGTACTCCTCTTTCTGAATGTGAAGCTTAGATCATGTTTTTTTCTGTCACAGGCCTACTTGGTGGTCAATATTTTTCAGTCCCTGATGTTTGTTAATGCATATAACTGATTTATATTTTTGTTCTTTTGCATTGTTTCAAAGTCCACTGTTTGCGTATTCACAAGTGCACACAGTTACAGTAATGCTTGTGGTATTCAGCGTGACTCACATGACTGACTGTTATCCAGACTTTTTCTGAGTACTTAAGTGTAGTTATAAAGTGACAAGCATAATCCAGAAATGTAGTAATAGTTTGATTTGGGGGGGGGGTTGCCTTTCTTCCGGAAATCTGAAAATTCCAATGATTCCTTTCTGAAAAACTGTAAATTAAGACTTCTGTTTTCGTCTAGAAGTTCTCATTGTATTATCCTCATTTGACAGCTCAGAAAACATCAACATGAAAATAAGAGCTTTCTGTATAACTTAGGTATTTCATTGACCTCCATACATAGTTATTTTAAGACAGTTTAGATATATCTGAATGGCCGTTAAGAATTTCTGATGGATTTGAAACCTGACCCATTTAAAGGAGTTGTCCTTGGCCTGTCCAGGTGACCTTGAGTAAGGACCTAAGGACCATCAATTCTTAGTTGTGTAGGCCACAGGATGTTCTGCAAGGGCCAAGGGCAGGATGGCTTAGGGCCAGATGTCCGCCATTTGTGCAAAGCCAGTTAGAGCTGCTGCCTTGTGAGTATGAACCTAACTACTTCATGTTTGCCTGCCATCTCCAAGACAAAATGAGGGAGTAAAGTACTTGAGCCCTCTGCCTTGGCCTCAGGCAGGTATGTGTGCACTTCCCCGTGTGTATTTCATATTATGTCTGACTCCCCGATTCCTGTGGGGCTCGTACACTAGCCATGGTGCTCCCACAAACTCATCATCCCAAGTGTAAATGGCCCAATCAAATTGCTTGATCAAATTAAGTAGACACAGATCGATGAGGAGATTTCTGTGCTCAGTCAACACCTTACCCTTTCATGTACCAACCAGGAGTAATGTAAACAGTTGAAACTGGCTAGAAGAATTGGGGAATGCTTGTTGGCAGGCTCACTTCCTATAGTTGTGCCCTGAACAAGACCCCAACTGCGGGGGTGAGTTGGGGCTGAAACCCAGCCTGAGCTCCAGGTTGCCAAGCCTTGCATTTTGTTCTGGGGCGTTTTTTCTCCAAGAGGAAGGGGTGTCTTTTCTAATGCACTAAATACACCTATTGGTGAGATGTTGTCTGAAGAGATTGCTATACAGGTCCCAAATTGGTCACATATGAGGCTGCTCATGGCAGCGTTGTTTGGGTGATGGGAAGTCAGAGACACTGGGGGTGTCCATTACTGGAGTACTCGGCAGCAGCCAGGAAGGATGGACTAGATGTGCACATAGCAACGTGGATAGGTCTTAAAAATGAAGTGTGGAGTAGAAACCGTAGACACGGAGTGAGATCTGTAACACAGTGCTATCGTGTAAATTAAAATATATGCAGAGCAGACAATAACACACATCCACATGAACACATAGAAGCCAGAAAATGTAAGTAAATGGATTAGAATGTTTGCTTGCAGGGAGGAAAGATAAGAGCAAGGAGCGGGAACAGGAGAAAATACAGGCATACATAAACCAGCGGCTCTGTGTGGACCGACTAAGAGAATGTGCCCTCACGTGAAAAGTGTGATCAATTTAACACTCCACACCTGAGGCCTATTAAATTTAAAAAGGTTCCGTGGACCTTGCCATTTGAAGCTTTCCCCAGCCCAGCTGTTGACCAGCAGCATGGTGAGATCAACACGATCATAGCTTTTTAATAATCTCGTCGTCAGAGACTTCTATCTGGACTTGTGTGAGCTTCTTTGTAACATACCTGCCCTTATCAAACTCAGATTGCTCTGATGCTCTCCTAGTCCTTAAAATCCTTGGAAATTACCTGGCCTTACCTACATTATTTTATTTACCTGATTGCCATAAACAGAAATGAAAGCATTTACTTCCCTGGGGATTTAATCAAACTATAAAAGCTATATTAATGAAGAATAGGGACTTCAAAGAAGAGAAGAAAGCCCTCCGTTCTGTTTGGCCTGGTTTCCTATACATCCTGTATTGAATTTTTGCATTCACTCAAGGCTTGTAGCAGATGGGTCAGATTGGGACATGGTGTCTAAGCTTTTGCAAGATACATCTGGAACATTCTAGACCAATGCAATCAAAAAGTGCCTGATGGCTAAAAACTTGTACCATTTAACAAATATATGAGTAAATCCAGAAGCATTTTTGAGATATTTCTTAGTCAATGCGGTGCTGCTTAAACCAACCAAACAAACAAAAAACCACTAATATTCTTCAAAGTGGCATGTGTTCAATAGATATCTAAGAAGTGTAAATTAGATTTTATTATCCATCCAGGAATACCTCCTGTGCCTGTGGTATCTTACGTGTATTAGAGTAGGTGCTCTTCTTCCCGGTGACACAGCCCCTGAGTCAAACACAGGCACAGCAAGTGGAGCTGGCTCTCAGCCCAGTCACCCCTTTGGTTTTGGGTAGACAAGATATAATCTACCCAAGTGTAAGACATGACCCTGCAAACAAATAAGCTCCCCCACCAGGTGTCCATGATTTGCAACATTTCTCTGGTTGATGTTGGAAAGGCAGGCTTAATTGACCATCCTATCCCCAAGTAGAGCAACATAGCTGCCATCCTTCCAGGCTCTTCTGCAGCTTTGCCCCTTCCTCCGTACAGGTGGAGGCTGGTTCTACTCTTTGGAGTCTGGCTGAGCTTTGGACTGGCTTGCTACTAACAAAACACAGCAAAAGCGACAATGTAATTTCTGAGGTTAGATCATAAAAAGTGATGACCTAGCATCCACCTGCTGGCTGGAATGCTTGGAGTTGGAGCCCTAAGGTGCCCTGTAAGAAGTCGGACTATCCTGAGACTCCCAAGCTGAGAGGAAGCCATGCCACATGGTGAGGCTGCGTGTAGGTGTTCTGGTCAGCAGTCCGAGTTTGTGAGTGCTCCAGGCTCAGACACCAGACATGTGAGTAAACAAACCCGAAATGCTTCTAGCTCCCAGTTATGAAGTCATCAGCAGACTTTGAATCTCTCCAGCTGGGGCACGAGATAGCCGATAGCCTGGAACAGAGAGAAGCTATCACAACTGTGCTCTTTCTGTATTTCTGACACCTGGAATCCATAAGAACAATAAATTGGTATTTGTTTTATGTTACACAGCAATATTAACTAAAAGACCCACTATCTTCAATAGCACCAAAAAGAAGAGTGATAAAAAAGGACAGGAAACTGCTACAAATTAAAATTTAAAAACTAAAGAATTATAAACTTTAATGTAAAAATTTTAAAAGTAGACATACAGACAAGATATATCAACATATAGAAATGAGAGTGTTTGGCTCCTGATTAGAAAAAAACCATTAAAGAAAGACACTTAAGAAAATCAGGGCTATTTGACCTGGATCTGACTGGATACTAGATGGTATTAAAGAATTACTGTTAAAGATGCGATAAAGTGGCTATTGAAAGTGGAGCCCTTATTTGTTACAGATACATACAGAAGTATTTAAGTATGAACATACCTAATTTGCTTTAAATTGGATTTAAAATGGAGATGAGAGGGGATGGGGTACAGATAAAATAAGATTGCCCTATTTTAATAATTGCCGAAGCCAGGTGATAAGTAGGGGAGGTTTATTATGTCTTTTTTGGTGCATATTGGAAACTTCCCATAAGAAAAAGTTTGCCAAAACAAAGTTGGAGGGAACTTACTTGTCTTCTGTTCTGTTCTTCCAGGCTGTAGTTATGTGCTAAGAGGTGCCAATGGTTTAAATAGATTGCTCCTCCTATAAGCATAACTTCTGTGTACTCTTGGAGGCTTCTTGAGACCCCAGACCCTGCAGCAATGTGAGATTTCAGGCAGGGAAAGGACTAAGGGGGAATGCATATTCTTATGTAAAATTTTTAGGCACTCCTCAAATCAGTATAATTTGGGGTGGCTAGAATTCCCCTTGAAGACAGAAGTCTCTCCTCTGGGGCGCCTGGGTGGCTCAGTTGGTTAAGTGCCTGCCTTCAGCTCAGGTCATGATCCCGGAGTCCCGGGATCAAGCCCTGCATCAAGCCCTGCATCAAGCCCTGCATTGGGCTCCCTGCTTGGGGGAAGCCTGTTTCTCCCTCTCTCGCTCCCCTTGCCTGTGTTCCCTCTGTAGCTGTGCTTCTCTCTGTCAAATAAATAAAATCTTTAAAACAAAACAAAAATGTGTAAAATTAAAAATAAAAAAAAGGAGTCTCTTCTTTGGCAATGCCTAGTCCAGCCTAGGGACACAAGTGGACATCCATGCATTCCTAGCAAAATGATATGAAAAAATGTTCAGGATTTACTCACCAGCTTACCCTGAAGATTAGGGATTGTTCAATTTTGAACTTTAAAAGAGGTCTGTCAGAAAGACAAGCAAATAGGCTGCATGTTGATATGCACAAGATGTACTTTGGAAGGTCCTTCTGTTTGCTTGGAGGTTCTCTACCTTGGCGAAAGACTATTAACTCATACCACAGCCTGCTGCTCTCTGCTTGGTTTAGGCTATGTCACTAAGCCCAAAATAGAAAGTTCTTTTACTGCAGAGCTGGGAAAGAGGTTTAAATTTATCAATTCGAATAACAAAGGGTAGCATTATACTGGCTTTTCTCGGGTGGGGGTTGGGAAGGGTTACTGGTTGCTTCATCTAGGAGAAGGAGTGATCTGATACTGGCAGGAGCTGGGACTGGGAGACAGGCTTCCACTGTGATGAACTGGGCTTGCTTCCCATCCTGGCCCCTCTCACTCCCTCCTTTCAACCATAGCACCTCTTTTAGGACAAGGGAAAGCAGCTGAGCTACTGGGGAATCAGTCCCAGCAATGTCACTGAAGTCATCAGACTGGAAACAACACTCCGAGCCAAACCCTTTTCCTCTTGGCTTTTAGAGGAGTCAGGACCTTGCAACAGTTACACAGAAGGGAGATGTAACTTTTTCTTGTCAAATGGTCAAAAATTTTTAATGATCCTTAGGGTTGCAAAGAGTTTGCAGAAATTGGCATTCTTATATATTGCTAGAGGGAGGTAGACTGAGCCAATCTGACAACATGGATCCATGGTATAGCAGAGAATGTGGCTCCGGAGGCTCTCTCATTTCTAGCTGGTGGGAGTACAAATTGTTCCCTACACAAACTCATGTACCTATACAACAGGGAACATTTACAGTATAATGTTTATAGTAGCAGTAGAAGCAAGAGCTAAATCCTAGAAACAGTGTACTTGCCCATCAGTGGAAGATTGGATGATAAACCGTGGTACATCTATACACTGGGGTATTTAATACCGGGCAAAATGACTACAATGGAATACAATGATTTGGATGAATTTTAGCAAGGTAAGGGAAAAAAATCCCCAAAGATAACGTACGCTTGATGTCCTTTTTATAAAGCCAATGATAGTTCTAAAAAATTACTCTTTTTAAAAAAGATTTATTTACTTATTTGACAGAGAGAAACACAGCTAGAGAGGGAACACAAGCAAGGGGGAGTGAGAGAGGGAGAATCAGGGTTCTAGCAGAGCAGGGAGCCCAATGTGGGGCTTGACCCCAGGACTCTGGGATCATGACCTGAGCGGAAGGCAGATGCCAAACGACTGAGCCACCCAGGTGCCCCTAAAAAATTACTCTTTAGGAATATACACAGATCCAGCAAAATTGTATAAAAAGAAAAGGAAACATACAATTTAGAATGGTTCCCTTGGAGAGCAAGCAGAGGAAGATGGTGTAGAGAGCCTTATGCTTCAATACTGGTTATTGTTGAGGCCCTAGCTTTTGTTTTGGGTTGTGGATTGAAAGGTAGCGAATACGAGGGACACCTGTGTGGCTCAGTTGGTTAAGCGACTGCCTCCGGCTCAGGTCTTGATCCCAGAGACCCTGAATCAAGCCCCGCATCGGGCTCCCTGCTGGGCGGGAAGTCTGCTTCTCCCTTTCTCACTCCCCCTGCTTGTGTTCCCTCTCTAGCTGTGTTTCTCTCTGTCAAATAAGTAAATAAATCTTTTTTAAAAAGAGTAATTTTTTAGAACTATCATTGGCTTTATAAAAAGGACACAGTCATCCCACTAACAAGCATTTATCTTAAGATGCAGAGAAACATTCCTGAACAGGACACTTATTGTGGTATTTATAAATATAAAAATAGGAAATATCAAACTAAGAGATTTGTTACATAAATTGCATTATACTGATATACTTGAAAACAAAGTAGTCTTTTAAAAATATTTTCTATGGGTGCCTGAGTTGAATCAGTTGGTTCAGCACCTGCCTTTGGCTCAGGTCATGATCCTAGGGTCCTGGGATCAAGCCCTGAATCGAGGCCCGCATTGGTCCCCACATCATGCTCCCTGCTCAGCCAGGAGTCTTCTTCTCCCTCTGACCCTCCACCATCTCGTGTGCTCTCTCTCTCTCTCTCTCTCAAATAAACAAAACCTTAAAAAAATTAAAAAAAATTTCTAAGAGTATTTAGCTATATGGGGAAAAGGTCATGATATATCAGTTGAATAAAACAAATTACAGAACAGTTTGAATTTAGTATGTAAGTGAGAACTTATATATTATGTTCAATATATGCATGCCAAGAAAAGCTGAGAAGACTATACATAAAATGATTACAGCCCTCATTTCTGGATGTTGTGATTGTTTCTTCCTCAAACTTATCAGTAGTTCACAAGTTTTCTACAGTGATCAACAATTTCTTTTAACCAGAAATATTTTTTTTGTTTTTTCAGAAATGATTTTATTATAAAAACAGTTACTACTAATAATAGCTAATGAAGATGGAATACTTGTTATGTGCTAAGAGAATTACATGGATTCATTTATTTAAGGCTTAAAATAAACTTATGGGGATGGTACAATTAGGATTCCCATCCTACAGATGAATATACTGATGGTGAGGGCATTCAGCAACTTTGCATGAGGACACAGAAGCCACAAAAAGTGATGCCTTGAGTCAGGCTTCTAGGAGGCCTTTCAAAGGGTGTGTCTGATGGTACGGTCTTGGCCTCCCTGGTACCAGATGGCAGCACCAGAGAGAATGATGTGTGTACAGTACCAGCAGTTGAACACCTTGATGTGCAATCTGTACAGGTTGAGGCCTCCAAGGGGTGTCTGAGCCTGAGCCCACACAAGGCAGCCAACGATTAAACATGGGCATATGTAGAGGGCACACCTGGGGAAGCCAGGTAGCCCAGTCCTTGAGGGTTTCTGATGAGCCACTGTGACAGATCCCAGTAAGCGCAGCCTGGATTGTAGAACAGAGAGTTTGCTTCTGGTTCTAACAAGCACTGGTTCTCACCAGTCACTGTAGGATGGCCTCTAGAGCCTTCAGTGGAGAGGGAGGGTGCTCTAGGGATGGGACAGAGCCAGGGACTCAGCTGCGGTCTCTTCTCATCACTCATGCTTTAAATATAAGCTCTGATGTGATCAAGGCACCAGAGATAAAATGCCTTTCTCAAGCTAAGCAGGCAGGATCTGGTATCCCATTTGGACAAGACAGTGGAAAATAGACTCAGGGGGGAAAATATCCCTTGGCCTCAAACACATGGGAGTTGAAGAATGTGATACCTTAACATTGTAGAATAAACAAATGGAGCCATAGTTTCCTATGTTTTCTTCAAAACATCTAGAATAGATATGATTTAATGGGGCTGATTTTAACAGTTAGTTCTTCTCTTCTCAGCTGAAGAATTCTGGATTTTCCTTCAAGATGTAGCTCAAGCATCAGCTTCTGTGGAAATACTTCCCAAACCGCCCCAAGCAACAAGGCTGTTCCTCTTCTATACATGTTTAATAAATGATTTGTTTATCTGTCAGATGTCTGTCTTCCCCTGCTGGAGCATAAGCTCAGTGGGCTGTGTTTTAGGCACTTCCGGGTCTTCCTCACTTTCTTGCACTTCTTCCTATCACCTCTCCCCCAAGTGCATCCCTATGCCTGCTATTGGTAAGTGCTAACTAAAGCTGCTTTTGGAACAGACAGCTACAATGTTTGGGGTATGGTCTCCTAGAATTCTCAGAGCTGGCATTCAAACCCCTTTCTGCATCTACAATACTTGAGAGAATCTGATGAAAGCTAAGAACCTTTCCCCAGAAAAAAACATGTACAAAAGAAAACTCCCAGTTGTATAGCAGTAAAGGTACAAACACACACACACACACACACAACACATACACAAGTGAGTGCACGTAAAACTGGGGAAATCTGAATAGGACAGGTGGGTCGTATCCATATCATTACCCCAGTTGTGATATTGTACTATAGCATTGCAAGATGTTACCACTGGGAAAACGGGATCTCTCTGAATTAATTCTTACAACTGCGTATGAATCTAAAATTGCCTCAAGGAGCACAGTGGCTCCTAGGTAGTCCAGCTGGCTAAGCGACTGCCTTCCACTCTGGTCATGATGCCAGGATCCTGGGATCCCTGCTTATTTTCCGTCTCCCTCTGACTTCTCCACTCTTGCTCTCTCTCTCTCAAATAAATAATGTCTTTTTTTAAAAAAAGTCTCAATAAAAATTTCAAGAAAAAAGAAAATTCCTTTGGGAGTTGATGGATCCTCGAATCCTAGGTTGAGAGCTTCCCAGTATGTACAGTCCAATCGCTACACGGATGACCTAGCATGTGGGGCTTGAGCTGGTCTTGAATGACAAGTAGGGTTCATAAAGATACAAGTGGCTGTTTGGGGAGCAGGGACATGTTGAGCAGAGGTGGAGTGGAGTGGAGCTGTATAGCACTTGTCTGAGAAAATAAGGACACCTGAGCTGAGGGTAAAACCTTTTAATGAGAGGGAAAGCAGGAGAAAAGACCATATTGAAATACTTTATGAAGAGGCCATGTGAGAGGGCCACGGGAAGGTGAGACTCCTTTTCATAGGAAAGCAGGTCATACTGAGTATTAGTCCAGGGCCTAGTGGAATATTTAACTGAACTATTGGCTCCATGTTGTTCGGGCCTGTGATTCCCCTAAGAGTTGCCTAGTCATGTTTACTCAGGTATTCTGAAGACTTTCTTCTCACAATTATGAGCAGTATATTTCATTACATAAGACTCAAGTACATAAAAAGAAAAAAATAAAAATCCCCATCACCAGAAGCAACTGCTGTTAATACCTCATTGTGTACCTTTCTAAAGCCTCTTGTAGGGGACACCTGGGTGGCTCAGTCGGTTAAGCGTCTGCCTTCAGCTCATGTTGTGATCCCACCATCCTGGGATTGAACCCTGTGTCAGGCTCCCTGCTCAGCGGGAAGTGTGCCGCTCCTTCTCCCTCTGCCCCCTCCCTGCTTACATGTGTATGCACTCTCTCCCAAATAAATAAAATCTTTATTAAAGTCTCTCTTAAACATCTTTATAACATATATTTAGTAAAATTAGGGTTATACATCCTGACTTATAAGGTAGTTTCATTGTAGTATATTGTGCATAATGTTCCACATCAATGTCATCATCATAGTTGGCGACACTGTTTTTAAGGCTTATCCAGCCCTCTGGAGTGATAAGCTTTGCCTTTTGTTTCATATTATTCCCCCCCCCCCCTATTTCTCTCTAACAGAGAGAAATATTTCCTCTGTAACTGAAAATGGTATCTAGATGTCATGGACATTACCGAAGAGCAGGGTTACTATTTTTTCCCCTTTGGTTAAACTGCAGTAGCTGGGTGAAAGAGCTTTATTGTATTTGTGGCAAAGTTCCTGGCTACAATATTTTGGCCACACCTATAAAATTCTAGTTTCAGGTGAAAGGGCAATGTCAGTTTAATTTTCCTGAAAATAAAAAAGAAGAAAAATGGGGATGGATACCAATGAGTTGCAAGTATCACTGTGTATCCTAAGTACAGAGTCCTCTGGTGGTTGGATGGTTCCAGTTGGCCAGAGTGTGGCAGGTTTCTCACGGGCAGAGCCATTAAAATGTTGACCGAGTAGGTCTTTGTTCTGGAGCTTCTGTGGCATAGAAGGCCGTGATGCAAAGTGCATGTTATCAGAAAAGGCACCCTTTTCAGAGAAAAGATTCTGGTACAACAGGAACGTAAGACTGACCAACTGTATTAATACTTGGATTTATTCGTCATTGTCTTTTTCTTTATACAACAGGTCTTCCCAAACTTTTGCATGATGTCAAGGGTAGAGAGGGGATGTTCTTTTTGTATCATCTCTACCCTCTTTTCTTGAATCCTCTCCCCCACCCCACCCATCCTCACTTCATCTGATGGCTTTGTGTTGGCTTATATATCATTTTTTATATCATTTTTTGATTTTGATTTTATTTTTTGATATCATTATGTTCTGTTTCCAAAGATCACTATGTATTTCAGGGCAGACATTGAGGGGTTCCAAGAAGCATTAGAGGATATTTAAGATCAGAGACCACTTAGAAGTAGCAAGAATACCTAGGGGCGCTTTGGTGGCTCAGGTAGTTAAGCATCTGACTCCTGATTTCAGTTCAGGTCATGATCTCAGGGTCAGGAGACAGCTCCCAGTCAGACTCTGTGCAGCCTGCTTGGGATTCTTTCTCCCCCTCTGCCCCACTGCTCCCTCCCTCCCTCTAAAAAAGAAGGAGGAGGAGGAGGAGGTAGAGAAAGAAA
>PITA01030539.1:0-16371 GCA_004023965.1 Spilogale gracilis | reverse complement strand
ACCAAACGACAACAACAAAACCTAATGGAAATATCTGAAAAGGACACAAGAGCAGCTTGAGGAGGTCGCTCTGACAAATTTGAGAAAATCTGAACATAAAAAATGAGGAATGTCAGGATTGGATTATAATACATTGACTAATGGAACAAAGAACCATTAAAAGGAAGGGACAAATTTTCTTTACATAGAAATGACAACTAAACCATGAAGGAGATATGATAATTTTTAAAAATCAACATTGTACAATGATTCTAATAATACTTGATTCAGACAAAAATCGTCAGTAGATGACAAAATCATTGTGAGAAAGATAGTTAAATAATAGGATATTCAGCCTCATAGACTCCTCCCAAAGAATGGTTGTTAAACACAAAGAGGAAAAAGTTCTTTACCATGGAGAAATCTGGTGCACACCACCTTGACACAGTAATCAAATTTACCACTAATGAAAGGGAGTTTGACCTATCAGTTTGACTTTCTGTATTCTATTATGTTGCATAGAAACAGAAAGACATCAATCACTATTGCATATCCTTAAAGAAAAAAAAAGTTGTTACTCTAATCATAAGGAAACAATCACACAAACCTAAGTTGATAGAAATTCTGCATGACAAGTGGCCTATATGCATAAAATATCTCAGTAGCACAAAATGCAAAGAGGATTGAGGAATAGTTTTCTTTTTTCCTTTAATTTATTAAAGAAGACCGAAGAGCCATGACAACTAAATGCAATGCATAATCCTTAATTGGATCCTGGATCAAGACAAACAATGAAAAGCAATAAAGGATATTTTTGGAACAAGCAGAAGAATTTCAATATGAACTGTAATTGAGCTATTAATATTATATTGATGTTAAATTACTTCAGTGTGTATGCATTTATTTAAGAAAATGTTCTTCGGAAGAATTTAGAGGTGAGGTATCACATTGTCTGCAATCGAACTCTCATACACACATATAAATGTATATATGTGTATGTGCATGTGTGCATATGGAAAGAGAGAGAGAAAGAGAGAGAGAGAGAGAGAGAGAGAGAGAGAGATATGAGAGATCAAGCAGGTACGGCAAAATAACAATTGTTACACATGGGTATTCCTGTGTTGTTCTTAGAATTTTTCTGTAGATTCAAAATTCTTAAAAAAAATAGTTTGGGGAGAATTCCTCTAGTCTCAAATATTAAAAAAAATAAAGTATATATTAAAATCATAAAGATACTTTCAATTATTTCCAGAAACAGAAATTTAAAATCTTAAAAAATCATACACTCATTAAATATTGTATGATAAAATAATGATGTGGTAGAAGACTGTCCTTGTCAAGCGGTGTGTATGATGTAATCTTAATATGGATAGAGTCATATATCTGTCTATGTGTATGTGTGTGTATAACCAAGCTGGAGCATATATAGCACAACACTAGTGGTAATTACTGTTGGGTGTTGAAAGACTAGTATTTTTAAACTCTTTTTGATGATTTTTAAATATTTTCCAAATATTCTATTTGGGACAAATTCACTATTCGGATAATGAAGCTACAACAGAAATACGATTTTAAAACAGACAACTTAAAAGTGTACAGGACCAGAGTTATTTTCTCCAAGAGTTAGTCAAGAATTTTTTCCCATTTATAGTATTAATAAACTCTCCAAAGTAATTCATTTATCATGTTACATTCCATTGCAAACATTTATTTATAGCTTTCTAGTTTCTCCCTTAATGGCAGATGGGTGTTAAGTGCAGTCTTTTTCATTTCTCTTAATGACTGCTCTTTTGTCTGCCTTGGATATTTATACTGCTCATCTTGGAATGCCTCCTGATGAGTTTTTACATTTCCGCTAAACATTTTCACAGAAGAGAATAGAAAATGCTGCTTGACAGAATACATACAACTAGAAATAGCAGAGAGAACGGGGACTGTGCTGTTTATGAGGACTGTCTTTGGGATCAGACAAGCTAGTCTGAATTCCCCGCCAATCAATTAGTAACTCTTGTATCTTTTTGGTTACTTAGCTTCTCAGATACTTTGTTCTGTTATCAATTTTATGGTTCACTAAAGGAATTCAATGAGCACTTTTATAAAGTAAAGGACATACAGTGTGTATTTAATAACTGTTAACTTTTTCCCTTTCTGAAACATACTCATTGTTAATATAGGAGAGCTGATGATCTTTCCAGTTTTAAAGCCTTCAATGGTATTAGAAAAAGAACAAGATTTCATAAACCTACTCCCAAGGATTTTAAAGTGTCATATGAGCAAGAAAGAAAATAATTGACTTAGTTATTTAAGTAGTCCCATTTGAAAATTTGGTGAAAATAGAAAATCACTGATGAGTAAGAAATCATGTTCATTAAAATGAAGTCCTTCATTTAGGGGAAATTGTGTCATGGGGAACCTTAATTTAGGAGAATCTCTTTCCTCTTCAATAGTTTAAATTTAATAAACATTTATATAATTTTGGAGAATTCTGGAAGGCATCTGTTCAGGGCTGAAAAATAAGACAATTTATTCAGTGAATTTTCCTAGACAATTTATATTTTACCTCTAAACTCATTTAAGAGTAGTACATTTATCTTAGTTTTTTCAATAATGCTTTTTTCCTCTCCCTTTTGGTGTACGCTTTTGGAAGATTATTTTTTCCTTTAAATTTTCTTTAGAGATTTCTGAAGCATTAATCCAGAAGAGAACTGAATATAACATTCTCTTCTAATAATACACACATACCACCTGTTAGTATTTTTCCCCTCATTTTTCTCTATTCAAATTTTAAATTTGATTCTGCTTTGTGACTATGTTTTATAGAAGTAGAATTGATACAAAAGGTGAGACATTAATAGAAGAAAGGACATGTAAAATAGTTGTTCGCCACATCAGAAATTATCTGGAAATTTGAGAAGTTACGCCTCTACTTTCTGGTTTGTTCAGAGTTCAGAGCTGAGGCCACAATTGCTCTTTATCTTGTGACAAAATTCATGCCACCTCTCACCACCTTCTGTAAAGGTGGAAGGTAAGGTCTATTAAATCTAAAATCTTTCTTCTTTTAAAGATTTTATTTATTTATTTATTTGACACAGAAAGAGAGAGATCACAAGTGGGCAGAGAAAGAGGGGGAAGCAGGCTCCCTGCTGAGCAGAGAGCCCAATGTGGAGCTCAATCCCAGGACCCTGAGCAGAAGGCAGAGGCTTAACCCTCTGAGCCACCCAGGTGCCCCTAAATCTGACTTTCTATAAGCTAACATGAAATGTTTGGAAGTTTCATCCCTGCACTTCGAACCTTCGGCTTTTCTTTGGCACATCCTAGACTCCATGTGTACCCTTTTTTCTTTTTGTATGTATAATAACAAAGCTCTGAGCAAAAGTTCTAAAGCACGTATTATTTTTTTCTCTTAATTCCCTTAACTGGGATACCTGGCATCCATTACCCTCTGTTTGATACCTGCCAAGAGATGAGTCAAATTGTCAGTGTTCTTATCTCTGGGCAAGTGCAAATGACACGAAAGTTTCTCTCTGTCTCTGAGTCAGTGAGTGGGTCTTCTCCTGAAAGGAGAACTTACTTTGTATATAACAGGAAGGTACCATGGATAATGACTAATTCCTACTAGTGATTCAGAATGTGTGCTCGTATCAAAGTTTGCACAGTGAAACTAGCTAGTTGGCACAGATGGAGAAGTTCAGGAAGTACTTTCATATACAGTTACTGGCTTCTCACAACACCCATAGGTATTATTACGGTTATTGTTATTAAAGAAAAGGCTCAGAGAAATTAAGTAACTTGTCCAAGCTCCTCCTATAGCTGAGATTTGACACCAGATCTGTTTCCCAAGTCCATGTACTTCCTATTACACTCTGCTGCCTGTCTGATTAAGAGAATGCACAACTCCTGCCTTGATCTTACACTCCCTTTTGGGGAGAAAAGCTATCATTTCAGTTTTATAATGTTTCCTCCTGACCAGGGTCTCCTCAAGGTGTTAGCATTTAGGTGCTTCAAGTTTCCACGAAAGGGGTCACATAGTGTCTCTACTATGGGCTATTACAAAATTAACCAATTTAAAGCAGATTCTTTTCGCTTATGCCCTTCTATCTATAAATTTGTCTGTACCAGGTTTCAACTATTAGATCACACTTTGACTCTTTGTCACAAGGGTGTTTCCCAACGACCCCAGTTCTTAGTCAGGCACATAATTCACTGTTGAGACCTGATAGGATGATGATAGAGTGCTATCAAGCCCCCCCTTGCCCGTGCCCACACTCAGCAACAGCTCTCTCTGGTTCCCGGCTCCTATCAGTGAAGTGAGTCCTTCCTTCTCACAGTGCCCTCTGCCCCCACTCCCCAGCATCACATCATATGTCAGCTACGGGGGACAACTGTTATTTTTGTTATTTTTCCAAATACATTCCCCCTTTGTCATCTGATAGGCTCCTCTATATTAATTTCTTTCCTGACTATTCCATCCCCTTGGCTCAAGATCTCAGGTCCCCACATCCCAATACAGTTCTTAAGGCTCCTTTCTTTGGATAAACGTTTTTTGCATGTTATTATCCAGCTTTCACCCTGGCACCATTTCATCTCACAGACACGATCTGCTAGCTGTGCCAGCTGCACTGGTCTTCTCTCTCAGTTCTGCTAGACCAGCACCGGCAGGATTATCTCAGGCTAACTCTGTGCAGGGGACATATTAAGCGTTACCTTCCAAAAGCCCATATTTAGATGTTTTCAGCAGCGTTACCTACTAAATACATTTTTATTATAAACAAAAATAATGAGGGGTTCCTGGCTGGCTCAGTAGTTAAGCATCTGCCTTTGGCTCTGGTCATGATCTCAGGGTTCTGGGATTGAGCACCACTTATCAGGCTCTCTGCTTGGCAAGAAGCCTGCTTCCCCCCTCTATCACTCCCCCTGCTTGTGTTCCCTCTCTTGCTGTGTCTCTGTCAAATAAATAAATAAAATCTTTAAAAACAAATAAATAAATAAACATCCCATATGACTTGTTATTTTCAATCCAAGAGTATGGACATTTTAGGGCCCTTGCTACATATTGTTTCCTGGAAGGTATTAACAATTTTCACTAATTCCGGTAATATGCAAGAGAATTCATTTTACTGCACCCAGATAGGCAGTGTAAGTTAATTTTTAAACATTTCCTTATGTCAGCTGTGTTTCCCTCACAACTTAAAAACAGTTATATGTGTTGAACTATCACATACGGCTGCCCCCCATTAGATCTCCCTCTTCTGTGGGATGACTGAAGTCTCCTCTAGTGTCTCGTCATTAGAATCTGCCTCTCTGCCAACACTTTCTGATTTACTGCACTGTCTGTCTGGTTTGCTATTTTGGACTTTGCTATGCACTTTTAGATAACTCTCAGTTCCTCATGCTACTCTCTACAAAACTATCCTGATGAATTCCTATACTTATCATGTTGGATTACAGTCTGGGCCCAGTTGGCTAGACTCAGGCTTCCCTTTGGAAGTGAGATCAATCACCTTTTACCCTCTCCATCTTTTCTTACTCTGCTCTGTGCCAAGAGAAGCTAATATCTTTGTATTGATGGAACTGATGCCCTTGTCTGGTAGCTTTCAGTTGGATGCAGTCAAGAGGAAACACTGACACAACAGCAAAGGAAAAGAGGCAAGTGAGGATGCAGTGTTCACTCTCCGGGCTTCCTCACTGTCCCTCACTGTTGGCTCTGTGTAGGTTGGTGGCACCTCTCTACTGAAGTCCACAGTTCTTTTCAAGATGCCCTCGCCACACAGCATTTTCTGAGTTCCAGGAATTACTCTCCCCACTTGAACTTCAGACCTCTGGGTGATAATCCCTCCTCACTAGCACTTGTCTCAAAGTACAACACTATCTTTTACCTCAATCCTGTTTGCATCTTGTAACTCATCTATTTATTAGTATCTTCTCAAATAACCTTATAGTGTGCTACCTTTTTCTGTCAGGATTATGACGTATACAGAGGGAATTTATTTATTAATTAAAATAAATAAATTAATTTATTTTTGTGGTTTCCTTTTTTAATTTAAATTCAATGAATTAACATATGGTGTATTATTAGGTTCAGAGGTAGAGTTCAGTGATTCATCAGTTGCATAGAACCCCCAATGCCCATTCCATCAGGTGCCCCCTTTAATGCCTATCAGCCAGTTACTTCATCCCCCCACCCTTTCCTCTCCTGCAACCCTCAGGTTGTTCCATATAGTTAAAAGTCTCTTATGGTTTGTCTCCCTTTCTGATTTTATCTTGCTTTATTTTTCCTGGGTTCGTTTCTTTTACTAACCAGAATCATGCTGTATGTATTGTTCTTTGATGTGCTTGTTGGAGATGTTCTCAGTCTAGCACACTCCTTTTATCCATTGTATAGTCCACAGAATTAGGGTCACTATTTGGTTTTTCATTCTGCTGTTATAATTATGCCCACTTTGGGGTACAATCTTGAACATAGGGGCTGGAATTTGAGGAGAAGAGTGCCAGTTTGAGCCCTTGGCAATCTGAGCTTCGTGAAGGTGTGTCAACCTGGCACTGAGCAGGTGGCAGGCCGTGCATGTTCACTCGAGCAGGAGGGTGGCTGGACTGTGAATTTGGGACCCACAGGCTGATGGCAACATGTGGAACAGGGATGTGACTGGTTTTGCTTTTAACTTTTGTTTTCCTGGGAAACTGTATATCTCCTTCTATTCCAAATAAAAGCTTTGCTGGATAGAGTATTCTTGGCTGTATATTTTTTCCTTTTAACAGCTGGAATTTATCATGCAGTCTCTTCTGGCCTGCAGAGTTTCTGCTGGAAAACCCACTGATAGCCATGTGGGGTTTCCCTTGTATGTCACTGCTTTCCATTCTCTTGCTGCTGTTAAAATTCTCTCTTTATCACTACTTCTGGCCATCTTATTTACTTTGTGTCTTGGTGCAGACTTCTTTGGGCTGGCTTTCTTGTGGATCTGGATTTCTCTCTCCTTCCCCAGATTCAGGAAGGTTTTTTTTTTTTTTAAGATTGTATTTATTTATTTGACAGAGAGAAACACAACTAGAGAGGGAACACAAGCAGGAGGAGTGAGAGAGGGAGAAACAGGCTTCCTGCCAAGCAGGGAGCCTGATGTGGGGCTCCATCCTGGAACTCCAGGATCATGACCTGAGCCGAAGGCAGACACTTAACGACTGAGGCACTCAGGTGCCCCAGGAAGTTTTTTGCTATTATTTCTTCAGACAAATTTTCTAAGATCTGGCTCTAAAGGAAATGTGACAATTTCAGACTTTTAATCCTATCAACTCCTTTGGTTTGTTATTTGTAAAAAACTGCCCATTTCTTGCTCTTCTCCTTCTTGGATACCTATCATGTGACTGTTGTGTTTGCTAGTGTTGCTGAATTCCCTGGGTCTATTCTCATTTTGCATATTTTCCCCCTCTCATCTATTCAGCTTGATTACTTTCTATTACTCTGTCCTCCAGGTGGATGATCTCTTCTTCTTCCTCTTGTTTGCTATTTATTCTAGGTGGTCTATTTTTATTTCCATTTAGTGAATCCAATAGCTCTAATTGGTTCTTTTTTTACATCTACTATCTCTTGGTGGAGGGTCTCATGGAGGTTCTGTGCTCCTTTCTCAATTCTAGCAAGTATCTTTATAAGCACTACTTTAAGTTCATTATCAGACATATTAGTCATCTCCATTTTGTTTATATCTCTTGTTTTGATTTTGTTCCACTCTTTCATTTGGGATATATTCCTTGGTCTCCTCATTGTGGGATATATTCCTCGGTCTCCTCATTCTGTCTATTGCTATGTCTATTTCTCTGCGTTAGGAAGGTCAGCTATGTCTCCTATACTTGAAAGTAATGGCTTTATGAAGAAGAGGCCCTGCAGTACAATGTCTATACAGAGGGGCCTTAAATAATGACAGGAGGGTATCGTTTCATGGGAATACCAAGTACTCTGAGAACATTTCTTTGGATTTTCATAATATGGTACTTGAGTTAAATCTGGTCTTATTCCATAATTGGCCTTCATTCATTAGTATATATGACTAGACCACGACTACCGGCTCAGTCTAATACTTGTTTATTTCCATGTTTCCTATGTCTTGAAGACATTCTGCTTGAAGATGTTAGTATGAAGGGACTTTTGAGCTTATGTCCTTCTAGGTAAGTCTTAACTACAATTTAACACAATGTAGGACATCCACTGGAAAATTCCAGTTTTATTCAGGGATAAACTTTGTATAGAATCTCAATTTTCCTACCATGTTGAGGTTTAGGGTAAGCTAGCTAAAGGAAGTTTAGATTACTCTTCTACTTGAGAAGTTCTATGCTAAGGACCAGTGTGCTAGACCTATGTCTTGAACATAATTATCTAAGAACTGGCTCTAAAGGAAATGCGATAATTTCAGACTTTTAATCCTATCAACTCCTTTGGCCTGTTATTTGTTAAAAATTGCTAGAAAATCTGTTACAGACAAGGGGAATTGCATGAAATCTTTTTATTTCTTTTTGTTAAAAATATGTGTTCAAGCTATAGCCTCTGAAGTCTATATTTGAATTTATATACTGTTCTCTGACTCTGAGACTCTATGGTATGCTGATATCTAGTGAAGATGTAAGAGTTTTACTTTATGAGCTAACTATAGCAAGAACTGGGTCCACTCACACTTGCCCTAGATTATACCAGGGACTAAACCAAGCCACTCTATTTTACATATCTCAGCTATCCTCTGTGGATAAATTCTGCATGGAACCTTCAGAGTTGACAAAGAAGCAGGATTCCTAAAGTTGAAACTAAGAGAGGTACTCTGGGATGTTTGTCATCTTCAGTAGGTTACCGTGAGAAGGCATCCTATCTCTGGGGTTTTGCTGAATACAAATTTGGATTTCAGGGGTGCCTGGGAGGCTCAGTGGGTTAAAGCCTCTGCCTTCGGCTTGGGTCATGATCTCAGGGTCCTGGGATCGAGGCCCACATTGGGCTCTCTGCTCAGCGGGGAGACTGTTTCCTCTGCTTTCTCTGCCTACATCTCTGCCTACTTGTGATCTCTCTCTCTGTCAAATAAATAAAATCTTTTTTAAAAAAACAAATTTGGATTTCAGGCTAAAATGAGAGTATACATTTTCTAAGACTTCAACTGGGTAAAGGTTTTTAGGGCATTTTTGGCCTTTAGTAGACTAATCTTAATTACCTGGAGGTACCATATAGTACATAGGGCTTAGATATTCCTAAGCAGTTTTAGACCTTTCAACTATTTCTAATCTCTGTCTCTGTCACTCTCTTTCTCTTTCCCTCCTTACACACACACACACACACACAAATTTATTTTATCCATAAGACAAATACATAAGAGTAAAATGGGTATATATAATTTATAACAGAAGCAGGAAACACAAAGAAAAATAATTGTCAAGAATTAAAACTAAGTATTCAACATACCAATCAAGGTAATGAAAATAAGATCAGAGCTATAGAATTTTTCACTTAGTAAACTGATACAGGTAAACGCAGAACATAACATCCTATTTGTGCCAGGAAAACAGGTTTTTTAAAAGATCCATTAATAGAGTAAAAAGATTAGATAAACATTGTAGAAGAACTTCAACAAATATCAAAATTGTGGAAACTGTATTCTTTTTGACACAATCATTTCACCTCTAAGAATTTATCCTCAGGAAATTATCATGGATATGCACAAAGACTTACGGCAGAGCTCTGAATAAGAACAGCACACATCCGAAAATAAACTAAATATTCATTAATAAGAATGTAAGATACATACTGTAATACACCTATATCATATACCATTAAAGTTATGTTTTAAAAATTATATTAAAAGTTTTAAATCTAAGTTAAATTTCATTGACACTGAAAACTGCTGCTCTGCAAAACACAGCCTAAGAGAATTGGAAGGCAAGCCAAGGAGCGAAAGAAAATGTTTGCAAAACATCTCTGTAGGGGCACCTGGGTGGCACGGTTGGTTAAGCAGCCGCCTCTTGGTTTCAGCTCAGGTTTTGTCTCAAGTTCATGGGATTGAGACCCACAGTTGGGTTCCATGCTCAGCACTGAGCACTGAGTCTGCTTGGGTTTCTCTCTCCCTCGGCCCCTCCCATACCTCCTTGCTCTCTCTCTCTCTCCTTTTTTAATAAAGATTTTATTTATTTATTTGACACAGAGAGAGATCACCAGAAGGCAGAGAGGCAGGCAGAGAGAGAGGAGAAAGCAGGCTCCCTGTTGAGCAGAGAGCCCGACATGGGCCTTGATCCCAGGACCCTGAGATCATGAACTGAGTTGAAGGCAGAGGCTTAAACCACTGAGCCACCCAGGCACCCATTGCTCTCTCTTTATCAAATAAAATAAAATAAATCTTTTTTTTAAAAAGATTTTATTTATTTATTTGACAGAGAGACACACAGCTAGACAGGGAACACAAGCAGAGGGGAGTGAGCGATGGAGAAGTAGGCTTCCTGCCCAGTGGGGAGCCCTATGCAAGGCTCGATTCCAGGACTCTGGAATCATGACCTGAGCCAAAGGCAGATGCTTAATGACTGAGCCTCCCAGCTGCCCCAAAATAAAATAAATCTTTAAAAAAACCCCACATGTCTGTTTGTAAACAACTTGTATCCAAAATATTAAAAGAACTGTTACAATTCAACAAAAAGGCCCATGAATCCTATTAGTAAATGTGTAAAAGTTCTAAACAAATGCATAACTAAAGAAGATAATATAGTTAGAAAATAACTATGTCAAAGTAATTATTATTTTTCTTAAGAAACTGCACGTTAAAACAGAAATGAGATACTACTGCATTCCTGTAAGAAGCGGAAGAATTGCTCGTAAGAATACAGAGCAACAGGAATTCTCATTCATTACTGGTAGTAACAAAATTATATAGCGGCTATAGAAGATGTTTCAGTGGTTTTTACCAAAGCTAAACACAGTCTTACCAGATGATCTTGCAGTCACATTCCTAGATATTAACCAAATTTATTTGAGTATTTACATCCATGAAGAAACTTACAAGGCAATTTTTATTGTGGCTTTATTCATTCCAGTTTTATGGCACTCTGGAAAAGACAAAAACTTTAGCAACAATAAAATACTAGTGGCCAGGGGTTCACTGAGAATTAGGAAGGATTAAATAGGGTAAGGACAGGGGAATTTTTGGATTGGTGAAATTATTATGTTCACCGATTTAATTGTGGATATATGACACTATGTGTTTGTCAAAACCCATAGAACCCTACATCACAAAGAGGAAACCTTAAAGTATTCAAATTTAAACCTATGTATATTCAGGGGGGGTGAGGGATCCCAGGATGCAATACAAAATAGTCTAGCTGTGTTACAAATGTTTGAAACAATCTCACAGATGGGATGAAGGGAAAGGAATTTAAATAAAAACGTGATAAAGAAAAAAAAGAAACTTCAAAACTGAAGGAAGTAAGACCAAAGGTAAAAAGAACTGCACAAAAGCTTTGTTCTGTAGTCGCCAAAGTTGTTTTGCACAGAGGTGAGAGGTGATCATTTTAATATTGCTATAGATATATACTGAAACTGAACTATTAAGTAAATAGATGATGGATGTTGAAAGTCAGGTTTCTCACTGTTGGAGTGAGAATTTACAGATTAGCAAGGGGAGGAGGCTAGAATGATCCATGTGGTAGGGGATTAGATTTGGAGTCTTTGATAAGAGCTCATGCTTAACTTAATTAGATACTAATGTTTACCTATAGAATTATTTATGGATATGTGTATATATAGTATGCATGGATATATCTCCTTGCTTTATCAGCTGAGAGGGCCTAGCAGCAATGTCTTCTCAGTAGCAGTGAGCACACCTAATATTCAAATTTTGGTTTGCAATAAGGGACTGCCTACAAAATATCTGAACAGCACTGTTCAAAAAGACACCAAAACCAACAAAAATCTGAGGAACTGTCCCATCTATGAATAGCCTAAGGAGACATGATGATATGGTACCTTGAGTGGGATGCATGAACAGAAATAAGAAGTTAGTACAGACTTTGGTTAATAATATTTTTTTAACTTTTTTATTAATTTTTATTTTTTCCATCACCCAGTCACCCTATCCCTCACCCTCACCCCCAGAAACTGTCAGTTTGTTTGATGAGATTATGGTTTGTCTCCCTCCCTGGTCCCATCTTGTTTCACATTTTTTTCCTCTCCCTACCGCCCATGACTCACTACACTGCCTCTCAAATTCCTCATATCAGAGAGATCATATGATAATTGTCTTTTTCTGATTGACTTATTTTACTCATCCAGTTTCATCCACCTCATTGCAAAAGGCAGAATTTCATTCTTTTGATGGCTGCATAGTATTCCATTGTATCTACATTATACTTTGGTTAATAATATTAACAATATTGGTTCATCAATTAAAATAAATATACCAATAAATATACCATAATGAAAGATATTAATAAGAAGGGTAAGTAGTACTAAATTTGGGGATCTCTCTTTACCAATTTTGCAATTTTTCTGTAGTTGGAAACTGTTGATGTTAGAAGTTCTTTAAATATTACCTTAAAGTAATTTTACTTATATTCAGAAATAATATTTCACATGTAGAAGAGAATTGCTAAGTATAATAATACAGTACCTCTATACATTTGGCATGTACCTCTTTTCATTGGTAAAGGAAACATTACTAATAATTCTTAAATTCTATTTCTTTACTTAAATTCAATCAGTCGACATATTGTACATCATGAATTTCAGATGTAGTGTCCAATGATTCCAATTGGACATATATATGAAACTAGATGACAGACAGCAAATTATCAACAATGATTATTTCTGGGTGGCTGAATTTTGAAAAAAAATGTACTTCCAAAAAATATTTCTGTTGTCATAAAAGGAGCATGTTAGGGGCACCTGGGTGGCTCAGTGGGTTAAAGCCTCTGCCTTCAGCTCAGGTCATGATCTCAGGGTCCTGGGATCGAGCCCTGCATCTGGTTCTCTGATCAGCAGGGATCCTGCTTCCCCCTCTTTCACTGCCTGCCCCTCTGCCTATTTGTGATCTCTCTCTCTCTGTCAAATAAATAGATAAAATCTTCAAAAAAAAAGGAGCATGTTATCTGCAAAGCCAGTAAGCAATACAAAACGTTATTACAAGAAAGAGTAAAAATAGTAAAGCTATCAAAATCAGCCTTCTCTTCAGAATTATTTTGTTCTAGCAATAACATAGTAGTCGTTTAGATTAACCTTGCTTCCCTCCCACCTTCAATGGATCCAGCTCTCTTGCTACATTATAATAACTCTTAAGGACAACCTTCCATTTTTACAGAAACTTCAATTACATACTAGACTTGATCATTTCTCTGAAGACATATTTTCCCTGGGAGCTGTATACAGAGTTCTCTAACATTCTCTCTAGGGATTCTAAGGTACATAAGGGACACTGATTTTCCTATTCTTCTGCTAGACCAAACATCCATACAACTGCACAGACACAGACACTTTTTTTTGGGGGGGGGGAGGGTTCTGCTTTTCAAATAGTGCCAAGAAAATCAGAATGGTCTTTTTTAATGATGGTGATATAACTCAGCAAGAGAATATCCAGGTTAGGAAATGATAAGGCAGTCATCCAATTCAACAACTGAATGGCTAGCAGCAACCATGTAGGAGGCTGAAAACCTAAACACTGCAAGTCAAGACCTGACACTACCACATATAATAACTGCCAGGAGCAATGTATCTTCGGAAAAATCATTTTACTGGTAATAAACTCAATTCTCAGTTACTGGGTAAGTCAGTTTTGCAGACTCATCTATTTCTCTATTTTCCTGATAGATATTATATTTCATTGTTCTTCTGTGTTATTTGACAAATATATTACTTTTAAATCATACTTTTAGAAGCTCTGGTTGTTCTGTTCCAAGTAAATAAATCTTTAATAATCTTATTTTGAACTTACATTTCATATTCTGAAACTTTGAATATCTGATCAATTCCTCAAAAGCATATTCATTAAATGTCAATTCATCTAATTAAAATTTTTCAATGGATGGAAAATACTAACTTCATAAAAAATCAATACCATTGACTTAATAATGAATAGTCAATACTTATTAATAATTATCCATAAGAATCTATAAGAACATTATCCATAAAAATTAGACTACAATGGAGGAGGACTGTGGAGATTCACCAAATAATTGTGAATAATGATCCTCTTTTAGCTATCATGTATTGAGTGCTTACTATATACCAAGCACTGTGTTAAGTGCTTTTTATGAATCATCTCATTTTACAAACACATGATAAGGCATTAATTCCATGTTACAAGGAAGGAAATTGTCTATATAGAGGTTATATAATTTGACTCAAGTTGTACATAAAGCAAATTGACAAGCCAGGGTTTGGACCTAGGAACTTTTATTTCAGAAATCAAACTCTTAACCATACTTTGAAGACTACAATATTGGTAATACCAAGTAGAAGTATAAAGTTTTTGCATTCAAGACTGCTTTACTGAGAGGTAGTTCTTTGAAATCTCTAAAGCATTGTTCAAAAGTAGTCTGGGACAAATATAAAAAATAGTGATTATCTAAACTTACACTGAGTTTATGGTAATAAATATATTATAAAATATTATATTATTAAATATATATATTATATACCATGATAATAAATAATATAAACACCAAGAGCATTTGCAGTTTTATTTCCTTGAATATTCACAATAACCATGTGAGGAAGTTATATTTCTTATGTACACTTTAAAGTTGAGGAAACTAAGGCTTAGAAGAGTCATGTTGTTTCCCAAAGTTACACATTAGTAAGTGCCACAGACAGGAATTAAACTGTAACAGAAATGGAAGCTTGCACCTTAATGACTACATTACACTGCAATCTCTCCAAGTTTAGTGCTACTGAAAGGATACAGGCTATTTATTTAATGTATTTGTACAATGACCTGATAAAGTTCTACATTTAGTGAAAAGCCACAGAATTCTCTTATAGAGAAACTTACAAATTAGTACTTCCAGAACACTATTTTTTTGTTCAATTGGAAAGGTCATTTTCCTCTTACCTTTCAAAGATATGCTTAGAAATTTTATTATAAATACAATAGTTTGGGATTGAAATATATTTACTATGGGTGTATCTTTACTATATCAGTGAATCCTTCTACTTACATTTCAGAGACCATGGAAGAGCAGATAAGATGACCCTTTCCTCTTCATCATTCTTCTAATAAGAAAAAAAAAAGCCGTCAAATAAAATAAATACACAAATCTAGTGTATATGGCAGCTTTTCTCTAGCAAGAGAAGTTATTTTTATATCAAGGCCTCTCGGAACAGAAATCCACAAGCTAAGTTAAACTGCAATATCAAAAATTTTTAAATTTTCAAAACTGTGTTGATCATTGCTTAAAAAACAAAAAAACCCTGTCAGCTGTGAAACCCAATTTAACTGCCTACTTTCATTAAAAAATAGTTGTGAGAATGTGTTTTCAATTCCTTACCTCAAGTGTAATTTTAATGCTATTTTTTCAGTAATTAATTCATTTATTCAACAATTGGCTTTAAATAGTTACTAAATATGAAGTACAGGGCTATCAGACATAAATGCCTTCCATGAGTTTATAAAGTAGTGATATTCTTTGACTAATGGAAATCAGGAAGTAAAATTACACTTATTGAAAAGATTGAGAAATCATCAGGTTTATTAAAGTTGAATGTTCAAGGGGTAAATAGAGTCAATAATTTAACAAAGTTATAACTGAAACAAGATACCACTTTGATTGTTTCTTTGTTATTAATGTTTGTGCTTTCAACAAAAATACCAGCCTCTTAAATAAAGGCAGTTGTAAACTTCGATAGAATAAGTTAATTTTACTCTGGCAAATACTGTGGAGAAATGGTGATCTGGAGTCAAAAATATTAGTTGTCTTTGGTAGAAACTTTTATTATATTTGAGAGAGATGTCATTTTTTTGGTGGATTTCAATAATAGAGAAAAAGAGCCCATTTATTTTTTATTTATTTTTTTTTTTGAAATTTCCTTTAATTTATTTATTTATTTATTTATTTATTTATTTATTTATTTATTTATTGTTACTAAATTTTTTTTTCCAGTGTTTCAAGATTCATTCCCCATTCCCCACACCCAGTGCTCCCCGCTTTAGGTGTCCCCAGTACCCACCACCAGGCTCTCCCATCCCTCCACCCCACTCCCTCCAAGTCCCTCAGTTTGTTTCTGTGTTCAAAGTCTGTTGTTTCGTTTCCCTCCCTAGATTACCCTAGTTCCCATTTGCTTTCCTTCTGCCACTGTCCTCCAGTTTGCCCCTCATGCACCGCAAGTAAGTGAGACCATGCGATACTTGACTTTCTCTTCTTGGCTTATTTCACTCAGCATGATCTCTTCCAGTC
>PITA01030538.1:0-16362 GCA_004023965.1 Spilogale gracilis | reverse complement strand
ACCCCCTCCCTCCAAGTCCCTCAGTTTGTTTCTGTGTCCAAAGTCTCTGTTGTTTCGTTTCCCTCCCTAGATTACCCTAGTTCCCATTTCCTTTCCTTCTCCCACTGTTCTCCAGGGTACCACTCATGCATCGCAAGTAAGTGAAACCATGTGATACTTGACCCTCTCTTCCTGGCTTATTTCATTCAGCCTAATCTCCAGTCCAGTCCATGTTGCTACAAAAATTGGATATTTGTCCTTTTTGATGTAGGCGTAGATTTCCATTGTATATATGGACCACATCTTCACACGCTCCGGGACGCCCTTATGCTCCGGGACGCCCACACGCACGGGGGCACCCACACGCACGGGGGGTGGCCCACACGCCGGGGGGAGCCCACACGCTCGGGGGCTGCCCACACGCACGGGGGACGCTCACGTTCGGGGGCTGCCCACACGCATGGCGGGACCCTCACGTTCTGGGGCTGCCCACACACACGGGGGACGCTCACGTTCGAGGGCTGCCTGTGCCAAGGAGTTCTAATACAATGTTAATTGTACTGTCCTGTTTCCAGTCTTAGGGGAGAAGCTCTCAGTTTTTCACTGTTGAGTATATGTTTGCTGTGGGTTTTTTATATATGGACTTTATTGTGTTTACATATATTCCCTTTAAACTTAGTTCTCCTTTTGAGGGTTTTTAAAATGAAAAGATGTTATATTTTCTCAAATGATATTTCTACCTCTATTGAGATGACCTTATAATTTTTATCTTTCTTCTAGTTAATGGAATGTTCCACACTGTTTGATGTACAAATATGGAGCCAACCTTGCAAGCATGGATTATATCCCACTTTATTGTAGTGTATTATTTTTTAAAGTACCGTTGAATTCTTCGCTAGTATTTTGTTGAGAATTTTTGCATCAAAGTCATCAACAGTAGTGGCCTGAGTTTTTCAATATCCTTTTATCAGGATAATGTAGGCCTTATGAAATGAATTTGTAAGTTTTGTTCTTTTTTTTTAAATAATTTGAGAATAGGTATTAACTATTCTTTACATGAGTAGTAGACAAGAAACCACCAAAACCCTAGAGAAGAACAAAAGCAGCAACCTCTTTGACCTCAGCCATAGAACTTAACAGACACATCTCTGGGAGCAAGGGAAACAAAAGCAAAAAAAACTAAAAATCAAACAAACAAACAAACAAACAAAACAAACCTATTGGGACTTCATCAAAATAAAAAGCTTCTGCACAGTGAGAGAAACAATCAACAAAATTTTTTTTAAAATATTTTATTTATTTATTTGACAGAGAGAAACACAGCTGGAGAGGGAACACCAGCAGAGGGAGTGAGAGAGGGAGAAGCAGGCTTCCCGCCAAGCAGGGAGCCCGATGTGGGACTCGATCCCAGGTCTCCGGGATCATGACCTGAGCCGAAGGCAGTTGCTCAACCAACTGAGCCACCCAGGCGCCCCAATCAACAAAATTTAAAAAGTAATTTACAGAATGGGAAAAGATATTTGCAAATGACATATCTGATAAGGATAGTAGCCAAAATCTATCTATAAAGAACCTCTCAAACTCAGTGCCCTCAAAACAAATAATACAGTTAAGAAATGGACAGAAGACATTTAGATGGCTAACAGACACATGAAAAGGTGTTCATCATCACTGATCATCAGAGAAATACAAATCAAAACAACTATGAGATACCACCTCACACCCGTCAGAATGGCTAAAATTAATAACACAGGGAACAACAGAAATTGACAAGGACGTGGAGAAAGGGGAACTTTCTTATACTGTTGGTAGGAAAGCAAACTGGTGCAGCCACACTGGAAAGCAATATGGAGTTTCCTCAAAAAGTTAAAAATAGAGCTACCTTTTGATCCAGCAATTGTATACCAGGTATTTACCCAAAAGATACAAAAATACTGATTTGAAGGGGCACACACCCTCTGATGTCTATAACAGCATTGTGAACAATAGCCAAATTATGGAAAGATCGCAAATGTCCATTCCATGATGAATGGATTAAAACTATATGGTGTGTGTGTGTGTGTATGAATTTAAAAACAAAACAGATGAATGTAGTAGAAAGGGGAAAAAATGTAGGCAAACCATAGGAGACTCTTAACTACGGAGAACAAACTGAGGGTTGCTGAAGGGGAGATACCTGGATTATGGGCTAAATGGGTAATGCATGTTAAGGAAGGCACTTGTGATTACCATGTTATAGGTAAGTGATAAGTCACTAAATTCTACTCCTGAAACTAATACTACATTAACTAAAATTTAAATAAAACCTTAAATAAAATGGTAGAAGTTACTGTGAAGATATCTATTCCTGTACTTTTTGTTTTAGTTTTTTGATTACCAGCAATGAAATTGAATAATCTGTTCAGATTTTCTTGCTTCCTAATTCATTTTTGGAAAATCATATGTTCCTAGGAATTTATTCATTTCTTCTAAATTGTCCAGTTTGTTGGCATATGATTTTTCATAATATTCTTTAACAATCCATTATATTTCTGTGGTGTTATTTTTCCTCCTACATTTGAGTCTCCCCTCCTCTTTTTTTGATGATATTGCTAAAGGTTTATCTTTTCAAAATACCAGCTCCTGGTTTCATTGATCTCTTCTATTAACTCTCCATTTCATTTATTTCTGTTCTAAACTTTATTATTTCCTTCCTCCTACCAGATTTTGGGTTTGCTCTTTGAGAATTTTATTGCTGCTTTAGGCAACCCTGCTTTGCTACAAACTTTCCTCTTAGAATCACTTATGCTGCATCCCAAAGATCTGGAACAGTGTGTTTTCACTTGTCTCCAGTATTTTTTTTCCTTCTTTAATTTCTTGGTTGACCCCCTCATTTGCCATAACATGTTATTTACCTTCAATGTATGTGTGTTCTTTCTAGATTTTTTCTTGTGGTTGATTTCTACTTGTATACATTACTAGTTGGAAAAGTTGCATTGTATTATTTCAGTCTTTCAGTTTATTGAGGCTTGTTTTGTGTCCTAACATGATCTATTCTATTGAATGTCCATGTATACTTGAAAAGTATCATGTATTCTGCTCTTTTAGCATGTGATGCTTAAATATCTGTTAGATCCATCTGGTCCAATGTGTCAAAGACACTACTGCCTTGTTGATTTTCTGTCTGGATGACCTAACCATTGATGTAAAGGGGTTTTAAAGTGACCATTATTATTATATTACTTTCAATTTCTCCCTTTATGTTTATTGATATTGGCTTTATATGTGTAGGTGATGTTTTATTGGGTTCATAGATACTTAAAATTGCTATGGCCTGTTTTTGGATTGATCCCTTATCAGGTAATGCCGTTCCTTGTCCCTTGTTATGGTCTGAATTTTAACGTTCTTTTGTCCAATATGCATATTGCTACCCTGCTTTCTTTTTCCTTCCATTTGTCTAGTAAATGGTTTTCCATCACTTCACTTTCAATTTGCACATGTCTTGAGATCTGAAAGGTGTCTTGCATTTTTATCTATTCTACCACCCCATTTGAGTGGAGCATTTAGTCTATTTACATTCAAAGTAACTATTGATAGTACATACTGCCATTTTGTTCTTCTCTGTTCTTATCTTTTGTGGTTTTCTTTAGTGATAAGCTTGGATTCCTTTTTCTTTATTTTTTTGCATATCTTAAAGGATTTTGATTTGTGAACATCATTAGGCTTATACAGCCTATATTAAGATGGTGGTTGCTTAAGTTTGAACCTATTATAAAAGCACTAAATTTTTATTCACTCCCCCCCATAGGTTATGCATATGATGCCATACTTTATATCCTTTCACTTTGTGAATTCCCTGGTTTTTATAGATATAATTGATTTTACTGCTGTGTGCTTTAATCTCTCTACTAGTTTTAAAAGTGATTACCACTTTTATTAGGTTTTTAAATACCCATGAATTTTTTTCCTTTCCTAATATTTTTACTCCTCACACAGCCTTTTCTTTCCAAAGAATTTCCTTCCACGTTTTTTTAAAGAATGCTTTAGTGCTAATGAACTCCTTGAAGTTTTGTTTATCTGGGAAACTCTAGTTCTCCTTCTATTCTGAATGATAGCCTTAATGTGTTGGAGTATTTTGTCATGAGGTTTTTTGTTTTTTTTTCCTTTCAACACTTTGCAGGCCAGAGGGAGTGACATGATGTGTTCAAAATCAGCTATTAAGGGGCGCCTGGGTGGCTCAGTTGGTTAAGCGACTGCCTTCGGCTCAGGTCATGATCCCGGAGACCCGGAATCGAATCCCACATTGGGCTCCCTGCTCCGCAGGAAGCCTGCTTCTCCCTCTCTCACTCCCTCTGCTTGTGTTCCCTCTCTGGCTGTGTTTCTCTCTGCCAAATAAATAAAATCTAAGAAAAAAAAAATCAGCTATTAACTTTACAGAGTTTCACAGGTATGTGACTTTTTTCTCTTGCTGGGTTTACAGTTCTTTCTTTATCCTTGCTTTTGCCATTTTAATTATGATGTGCCTAGGTGTGAACCTTCTTCTTTTGATGTGGTTGGGGGCTTTCTGTGCCTCCGGATCTAGATGTCAGTTTCCTTCCCCAGACTGGGGAGCTTTTGGCTATTACTCAAGTAATTTTCTGCCCCCTTTCTCTCTTGTCTTACAGAAATCCCACAAGGAGGAAAATGTTACTATGCTTCATGATGTCACTAAATTCCCTTAATCTAGTCTCATTCTTTACTATTATTTTTTTTCTTTTTCTGTTCAGCTTGGTTGCTTTCCATCACTTTGTCTTCTACTTTGCAGTCTTCTGCCTTTTCTACTACTATTGAGTCCTTCTAGTGTATTTTTAATTTTAGTTATTGGGTTCATCTCTGTTTCTTATCCATAAGGTCTCACTGATATTCTACACTTGTTTCTCAGGTCTGATAAGCATCTTTATGACCATTACTTTGAATTCTCTTATTAGGCATATAACTTACCTGTGTTTTATTTAGCTAATTTGCTATGGTTTTGTCCTATCCTTTCATTTGGGACATATTTCTCTGTCTCCACATTTTGTCTAACTCTGTTTTTATGCATAATGAAAGCTGTGGTGCCTTTTGTACCACAGAACCAAATGCTTCAGAGGGGTTACTTAGGTAGAGCTGAGGCTCCTTTAGTAATGATCTACTTTGCCTGTTTGGGGAAGAGTTTGGTCCCTGTGCCGTAAAAATTCCAACCTAGAGCCACCATGGTCTTGCAGTTGGGTAGTGTCAGCAGGGAGACTAGATGCTTGCCCTGAGCTCATTTGCTGAGGCTGCAGTCCTACAGGACAGCAAGGAGTTCTCACTGCAGTGTCCCAAGAAACATTTTTGTTAATGGGACAGGCAGTCTGTCCTCAGAGGACACGTTCAGCTCCAAACACTGATCAGGAGGGAACTGTCTTCACACTGCCAGTTTTAAGGTTTGGCTGCTGGGACTACAATTGAACTGGTATGTTTGGTTATCTTCGCCCCTTCTCCCTAGGACAGGACTCACTTTGGAGTGGTGCTAGTGCCTGCTAGGACTGCTTATAGGGTCAGGTGGACCATATAGGTTGTGCTGGGTCCCAAGAACAGAGGGGCACAGCATGTGGTGTTAACAAGTTATATATAGTGTTTGCCTGGGTTCCTGCAAGTGTCAATCTATCTAGGATGGAGGGTTGGAGAGAAATGGTGCCTGCCAGCTCTTTTGTTTTTAGAAAAGTCACCCAAATATTCCTGGCCATCCAGCATGCCTTCTGAGATTAGTAAGTAAATCTCCTTCACATACACCTCAGGTGCTTTTCAAACTGTTGCTTCCATGCTGTGTCCCCGTGGGATTATTAATGATTAAGAGTGGGGACTCAGTTTTCCATAATCCTCAGGCTCTTCCCCTAGCCCCCCCTGCTGATTATTAAAATAACCAGAGCAAGCCCTACTGGCTTTCAAAGCCAAATGTTATGGGGACTAGTCTTTGTAGTACAGGGTGCCTGGTGTGGCTCTGCGTCTCTCCCTTCTTTGTGCTTGTGCTGTCCCTCCCATTTGTGGTTAGTTTTGCTAGAAGTTTGGTTCTTACTGCATCTTTTCCCCTCCTACCCTTTTCAGTGCATCCCTCTCTCTACAATTAACTGTGGAAACTCTGTGCTGCCACTCCTCAGGTCATTTTCTGGGATGGTTGCACTGATGTGGCTATTTTCTAGCTGTGTACATGAGACCAAGTGAGATTAGTATCCTTCTACACCCCCTTCCTGGAGTAAAAACAAAATAAAAGTTTACAATAACATAGATTATACACGAGGGAAATTCATTTGCTGATCTGAGGGCATTGACTAGAGGGCCAGGAGACAGTTGATATGTTCTTTAGAAAAGCAGATGCTGATGGACAACATTTTTTCACTGCACACAGCACCTTCATGATAGAAAGTGGCCTCAACCCTTGCTGAGGTCAAAGAATCCAGGTGGTTGCAGTGCTCCCCACACCCTGACTGGGGAGGCCAGTGAGTATGCTCTGCCCCAAATCATTTCCAATTGCTTTCCTAAAACCAGGGGTTGAACATACTCCATGTAGGAGAAACCCTTTGATTGTCTCATCCTGTAAGCTTAGAATGCAGCCATTTCAGAGCTCTAGGGAACTGTAAAAACTGGAAGCTTACTTCATGGCAGATGACTACTCCCAGGGCACTGTACAGAAACAGACTACAACACAATCCATTCCTTCTTTGAAAAAAGCTAATTTTTTTTTTTTTTAAACCTGGAGCTTCAGCCTATGGGGTAGGCTTCACATTTCTCCCACATCTAGAGGTCAAGGAGGTACTTACATAGAATATAAGCAGGGAGACACCACTGTCTTTGCAATCCTCTTCATACAGTGTAAGGAGATGGACTTCCCAGTAAAGAGCTTGTTCATACACCTGGAATCCTGATTTTTGCAACTATTACTTAGGGGACACCTTCAGCTCTCCTGGTTTGGAGACCAGCAGAAATCACAATTGTTACACAAAGGGCTGTATAAATTGCATAGCTTAAAATTGTGTTGCTCAAAGGCCTGGCTTCTAATCAGCCGGATACTACTTGCTAAATGAGACTCCTCTTCTTGGGTCATGGGCCTTGGCACAGCCTCAGCAATGGGGACTTATATCAAGAAAAAAAAAAAAATCAGGGGCACCTGGGTGGCTCAGTTGGTTAAGCGATTGCCTTCGGCTCAGGTCATGATCCTGGAGACCCGGGATCGAGCCCCACGTCGGGCTCCCTGCTCTCCAGGAAGCCTGCTTCTCCTTCTCTCACTCCCCCTGCTTGTGTTCCCTCTCTAGCTGTGTTTCTCTCTGTCAAATAAATAAAATATTTTAAAAAAAAAAGGAAAAAAATCCAATGTTTTAGGCAATCACAAAGGTTCAAGAGACAACCACATGCTAGGACAAGGCTGAACAATATGGATCATCACCTCTGTACAGCCCCTCCTTAGGGACTGAGAGAGGTGGTTGTTTTACCTAATCCATAGAGAAAAACACAGGGAGTCAAGAGACATGAGGAAACAGAGAATTATGCATCAAATCAAAGATAAAACCTCCAGAAAAAATATTTTAATGATAGAGATAAAAAATTCAAAGTAATCGTCACAAGGATGTTTACTAATAAACTCAGTAGAAGAATGGATGAACACAGACTTTCAACAAAAAAAAAGTGAAAAATGAAAATCAGAGGTGAAGATACAGTAACTGAAATGAAAAATACATTAGATGGATCCAACAAGACTAGAAGTAGAATAAGCAGGAAAATGAATCAGGGAGCTGAATTATGCAACAGAACTCACCCAGACAGAACAGCAGAAAGAAGTTTTTTAAAAAAAATATTAAGGGACATCTGTGACAAGATCAAAAAATACATCTGTGGTATAAGGATCCTAGCAAATAGAAAGAGGGACGTGGTTGAAAATTTCTTGAGCCTAGGGAAAGAAACAACTATCCAGATAAAAGAAGCCTAGGGTGTTCCAAATAATATGAGCCAAAAAAGATTCACACCAAGACACATTATAATTAAAATGACAAAAGTTAAAGAGAGTTATAAAAGCAGCTAGAGAAAAGCAAATTGTAATATATAAGGGAACTCCCCCCATAAGACCATCAACTGATTTTAAGCAGAAACCCTGTAAGCAAAAGAGAATGGCAGGGTATATTCAAAATAATGAAAGAAAAACTTCCAACGAAGAATATGGTACTTGATAATGTTATTCAGATTTGAAGGAGACAAAGAATTTAAGACAATCGAAAGATAAATGTGTCACTAAACAATATTAGGAAAAATATTAAAGGGACTTCAATGGCACTGATTTATAATAACAAAGTAAAATTCAAGGAAAAAGGTAAATAAAAAAGACAAAATTAGTAAAATCAAAACTACACTAATACAAAGGGCACATATATACTTATTTTTCAATGTGTTCATATTTGTTACTATCAATATTAAAAAGACCATCATATCCATAGCATGAAATGTGTGGACTTCATAGTAATCAGCAAGCAAAATCTTATGGTAACACACAAAAGGGAGAAATAGAAAAGCAAAATAACAGAAGGAACTACAAAAACAGCAAACTATTAAAATAGAAATAAGTACAAACCATCAATAATTATTATTTTATATGTAAATTAACTAAATTGTCCCATCAAAAGACAGTGTGGGAGAGAGCTAAGAAGATGGCAGAGTAGGATCCTGAAATCATCTGGTCCAATAGACGCATTGAGATAATAGCTACATCTATGCAGTTAATTCTCAGAATGATCTGAAGCAAAACAGGCTTTTTCAGAAGAGAGAGAGATACAGTTGTGAACCCAACTTGAGTCAACCACAAATACACAAACTGGAAGGGTATCATAAGCATGGCAAAGTAAGACGGCCAGAGTCCACACCAGGCACCTCTGGCACTGGACAGATGAGGCCCTGTAATGTCGGGCTTTGAAAACCAGTGGGGGCTTAGCTCAAAGAGTGCAAGATGGTGATAGAAAATGGGAGTCTCTACTTTCAAAGAGCCAACATGCTAAAATAACAATGCCAAGATAGCAAAAGAAGCAGCAGTTTGCAATGTACCTAGAATATATGTGAAGAAAGCTTACTGACTAATCTTAGAACATATGCTAAAGCAGCAGGGATCCTTAGGAGATTTCTCCAGGAATAAAAGAGCTGGGTAGGGGAAGGGAAATGGAGACCAACAGCAGAGATAGCTGGATGCTTACAGGAGCCACTACTAACACTCTGTAACCCATTAAACCCACTGTCTTGGAAGACATTCCGCCAAAACAGCTCCTGCCACACCACACCCTGCCAAGGTCTGGAACAGTACCACTTGACTCCAGTGTGGGGGAGAGGGGATGAGCCCCATACATCACCATGCCTACAGTTGTGGCAGCCAAATATCTTAAGTAGCTGCATGGGAAGCAAGCCCTACATAGCAACAAGCCCATGACAGCATGAGAGATGGCTCTCAAAAACACAGGAACCAAACCCACAGTAAGCAGACTCCTAAATTTTAAGAATTGGTAATTACCAGATGGTAGGGCAATGGGTATATGGGTGAAACAGAAGTGATCACCAGGTAAAAACTTCCACTTCTACATAAGTCATGGAGATGAAAAGGACAACATAGGGAGTATTCTCAATAATATTGTAAAAACTTCGTTGGTGGCAGAGGGTGACTACCTTTATCATTGTGAGCACTGAGTAATGTATGGTATTATTGAATCAGTATGTTGAATGCCTGGAACTAATGCAGCATCATATGCTGATTATACCTCTGTGAAACACAAGGCATGTAATGGCTAAATTAAGAAAAACAGTACGAGACATCAATATACCATATACAAGAGACTCACCTTAGAACTAAAGACACACACACATGAAAGTCAATGACTAAAATATTTCATACAAAGCAAAAGGAAAAGAAAGCTCATGTATATTCATAACAGGCAATATAAACAAAGACTACAGTAAAAGACCAAAAGGGACACTATATAATGATAAAGGAATAAATCTAGCAAGAAGATGTAACATCTATAAATATATGCGCTCAATGTAATATATTAAGACATACTAACAGTCCTAAAGTTTAAAACTGGCAACAATTTAACAATAGTAAGACTTTAGTACTCCACTTACATTAGTTGATAAATCCAACAGAAGAAAAATGAGAATATCACCCCTAAATAACACAAAAGACCAGGTGGAATTAATAGATAAAGAATATTCCCTTCAAAGGAGCAGCACATACGTTTTTCCCAAGTGTACATGATACAGAGATTACATTTTAGATTATCATATATAGTCTTAATAAATTCACGAATATTGAAACTAGAATGAATTACAAGAGAAACTGGAAAAACTACAAATATGTGGAAATTTAACAACATGGTACTGGGTAACTAGTGAGTCATAGAAAAAAATCAAAGAAGTAAAAATATACCTAGAGACAAATAAGAAATATGACATATCAACCAAGAGGTAACTTTATAGCAATATGGGCCTACCTCCAGAAATAAACAATGGAAATCTCCAATGAACAATTTAACTTTACACCAAAAGGAGCTAGGGGGAACAAAGAGCAAATGAAACCAAGCTTTGTGGGAAATAATAAAGATCACAGCAGAAACAAGTGAAATAGAGACTAATGACAATAAAAAAAGAAAAATGAAACTAAGAGCTCTTCCTCTGAAAAGAAAAAAGAAATTTTAGCTAGAATTACTAAGAAAAGGCTAAAATAAAATCACAAATAGAGATGTTACAACTAACACCACAGAAATACAATCATAAGAGACTACCACAACCAATTACATGCCAACAAATTAGCATAAAATAAATGGATAATTCTTATAAACATGCAACCTTCTAAGACCAAATTATAAAGAAATGGAAAATCTGAAAAGACTGATTATTTGCAAAGGGATTGAGCGATTATTCAAAAACCCTCCACAACACAATCCAGGACCAAATGGCTTCAGTGGTGAATTCTACCAAATATTCAAAGAAGATTTAATACATATCCTTTTCAAAGTCTTTCCAAGTCATTTTATGAAACCAGATGATAACAAAACCAGAAAAAGACACCACAAAAAAATCAAGAAAATTATAGACCACTGTCCTTGAAGAACCTACATACAAAAATCTCAAAGAAATATTACCAAACCAAATACAGTATATTAAAGGGATCATATATACCAAGGTCAAATGAAAAATAAACAAAACACAAAAACAAAAATAAATATTTCTATAAAGATCAGTCAGGGGATTCATAAAATAAAAGAATACAAAATATACCCTATCTAAAACATGGGAAGGAGACGAGTAAAGAATGGGTTTAAATTTAAGTGACTATCAACTTAATACACACTACTATATGCAGAAGATGTTATATACGAACTTAATGGTAACCATAAATCAAAAACCATCAATAGATATGCAAAGAGTAAAGAGAAGGGGATCCAAGTACATCATTAAAAAAGCAAACCATGAGAGCAAGAGAAGAAAGGATCAGAGAAAACTGTAGAACCAGCCACAAAACAAGTGACAAAATGGCAATAAATACATACCCATCAATAATTGGGTTGAATGTAGATGGACTGAATACTCCAAAGATACAGGGTGACACAGTGGAAAAAACAAACCTACCAACCCCAAACCTATCTATACGGCTGCCTACAAGAGACTCATTTCAGGTGGAAAGAAACCTGCAGATTGAAAATGAGGGAATAGAGAAACAGCTATCATGGATGCCAAAAGAAAATCGAGGTAGCAAAACTTAGCAAGGGACTTTAACACCCTATTCACATCAATGATGGATCATCCAAACAGAAAATCAACAAGAAAGCAGTGGCCAATTATAACACATTGAGCCATTTGTATCTAACCAATACTGAAGTACTCTGTGGTAAAACCGTAAAATACATGTTCTTTTCAAATGCACATGGAACACTCTTCACTTAATGCGTGTTAAGCCACAAAACAAATATCAAAAACTCAAATAGGCTGAAGTCACATCATACTATCATGCATCTTTTTCAACCATGGAGCTATGAAACTAGAAATCAAGCACAAGAAAAAATTCGGAAGGAACATAAATGCATGGAGGTTAAATAACAGCTCCTAAACAATGAATGGGTCAGTAAGGAAATCAAAGAAGAATTTTACAATTCATGGAAACAAATGAAAACACAATGGTCCAAAACCTTTGGGATATACCAAAAGTGGCCCTAAGAGGGAAATAAATAGCAATGCAGACCTACCTCAAAAGCAAGAAAAAGGTCAAATAAACCTAATCTTACACTTAAAGGAGCTAGAAAAAGAACAACAAAGTCTAAAGGAAGCAGAAGAAGGGGGAAAAAATAAAGTTTAGTATATAAATAAATGGTATAAAAACTACAAATAATCAAATCAATGATACCAGGAGCTGGGTCTTCAAAAAACATAATAAAATTGATAAACCCTTAGCCAGATTTATCAAAGAGAAAGGACCCAAATAAGTAAAATCACAAATGAGAGAAGAGAAATAGCAAACACCACCAGCAAAATATAAGCATCTGTAAGAGAATATTATGAAAATATATATGCCAACAAATTGGACAACCTGGAAGAGATAGATGAATTCCTAGAAATATAAACTACCATAACTGAAACAGGAAGAAAAAAACTTGAACAGATTCATAACCAGCAAAGAAATTGATTGAGTAATCAGAAGACTCCCCAGAAACAAAAGTCCAGAGCCAAAAGATTTCACAGGGAAATTCTACCTAGAATTTAAAGAAGAGTTAATACCTATTCTCAAACTGCTCCAAGAAATAGAAATGGAAGGAAAACTTCCAAATTCTTTCTGTGTGGCCAGCATTACCCTCATACCAAATCCAGGCAACGAAGCCATTAAACAAGAGAACAAAGGCCAATATCCCTGAGAACCCCATGGAGGCAAAAATTCTCAGTAAAATACTAGCAAATGGAACCCACCAATACATTAAAAAAAAAAAAAATCACCACAGTCAAGTGGGAATTATTCCTGGGCTGCAAGAGTGGTTCAGTATTCACAAATTAAACAATATGATACACCACATTGATAAAAGAAAGGATAAGAACCATATGATCTTTTCAATAGAGAAAAAGCATTTGACAAAGTATATCCATTCATGATTTAAAAAACCCTTAACAAAGTAGGGATAGATAAAAGGTCATATATGAAAAAAACACAGCTAATATCATCAATGGGGAAAATTTGAGAAAAAATTTTCCTCTATCATCAAGGAACTAAGAAGGGAATGCCCACTCTATCACTGTTATTTAACATAGTACTGGAAGGCCTAGCCTCAGCATTCAGACAACAAAACAAAATAAAAGGCATCCAAATTGGCAAAGAAGAAGTCAAACTTTCACTCTTTGCAGATGATGTGAAACTCTGTGATAACAAAAAAACTACTCCAAACCTGCCAAAACTGATACATGATTCCAGCGAAGTCATAGAATAAAAAAATCAATGTACAGAATTGTATTTCTATTGTACAAAATTTATTTTGTATTTCTATGACAGAATGAAGCAGCAGAAAGAGGAATAAAGGAATCAATCCAATTTACAATTGTGCCCAAAACTCTAAGATACCTAGGAATAAACCTCACCATAGAGGTAAAAGATCTGTATTCTTAAAACTAATACTGATAAAAGAAATTGCAGATGACACAAAGAAAAGGAAAAACATGCATGCTTACAGATTGGAAGAGTTTTCAAAAACTTTAACACCCTATTCACATGTTGTTCAAAAACAAAAACTTTTTCAAAGCATCCTACACATGTAATGCAATCCTTGTCAAAATACCACCAGCATTTTTCACAGAGCTAATATAAACAATCCTAAAATTTGTGTGAAACCACAGAAGACTCTGAATAGCCAAAGCAATTTTGAAAAGAAAAAACAAAGTGCAAACTTGGTGGCATTACAATTCTGGACCTCAAGCTGTATTACAAAGTTATGATGATCAAGACAGCATGGTACTGGTCAGTTAATCTGCAACCAAGCACAACAAAGTATTCAATGGGAAAAAGATAGTCTCTTCAACAAATTTTGTTGAGAAAACTGGACAGCAATATGCAAAAGAATTAAAACAATCATTTTCTTACACTATATACAAAAATAAATTCAAAATGAATGAAAGACAAAAATATAAGACAAGAAATCCTCAAAATCCTAGAGAACAAAGGCAGCAACCTCTTTCACATTGACCATATTAACTGCTAGATATGTCTACTGAGGTAGGGACAACAAAAGAAGAAATAAACTCTTGAGACTTAATCAAAATAAAATACTTTTGCGCAGCGAAGGAAACAACAAAACTAAATGGCAATTTACAGAATGGGAGAAGAAATTTGCATATCATGTATCTTATAAAGGGTTAGTATTCAAAATATATGAAGCACTTACAAAACTAAATACCCAAAAGACAATCCAGTTAAGAAATGGGCAGAAGACATGAATAGAAACTTTTCCAAAGAAGACATCCAAATGGCTTGCAGACCCATGAAAAGATGCTCAACATCATGTGATAAAAGGCTTAGTATCACTCATCATTAGCGAAACACAAATCAAAACCACAATGAGAATGGCTAAAGTCAGTCAGAATGGCTAAAATTAACAACATAGGAAAGAATAGGTGTTGGTGAGGATGCCAAAAAAAAGGGGAAACCTCTTATAATGTTGGTGGGAATGCAAACTGGTGCAGCCATTCTGGAAAACAATGAGGAAGTTCCTCAAAAAGTTAACAATAGAACTATGCTATGATCCAACAATCACACTAAGTATTTACCCAAAAAGTACAAAAACAAAAACAAAAACAAAAACAAAAAAACACTAATTCAAAAGGATACATGCATCCTGATGTTTATAGCAGCTTTATCAAGTACAGCCACATTATGGAAAGAGCCCAAATGTCCACTGCCTGAGGAATGGATAAAGAAGATGTGGTATACATATACATATAGAATATTACTCAGCCATAAAAAAAGAATGAAATCTTGCCATTTGCAATGACATGGATGGAGCTAGAGACTATTATGCTAAGTAAAATAAGTCAGAGAAATACAAATACCATATGATTTCACATATGTGGAATTTAGGAAGCAAAACAGACAAACATAGGAAAAAAAAATAGAAAATCTAAGAAACAGGGGTTCCTGGGTGGCTGAGTTGTTAAGCATCTGCCTTCAGCTCAGGTCATGATCTGGTGAATCCTGGGATCAAGCCCTGCATTGGGCTCCCTGCTCGGCGGGAAGCCTGCTTCTCCCTCTCTCACTCCCCCTGCTTGTGTTCCCTCTCTAGCACAGAAAAAAAAAAAAAAGAAAGAAAGAAAGAAAGAAAAAGAAAAAGAAGAGAAAAGAAAAAAAAGAAAAGAAAATCTAAGAAACAGAGTCTTAACTAGAGAGAACGGAGAACAAATTAATGATTACTGGAGGGGCGGTGTCTAGGAGGATGGGTTAAATAGATCATGGGAATCAAGGAGGGTACTAGTTGTGATGAACACCGGGTGTTGTATATAAGTGATGAATCACTAAATTCTACAGTGGAAACTAATATTACACTAGTTAACTAACTGGAATTTAAATAAAAACTTGAGAAAAATGGTCATACAAATAGCCAACAGCTACATAAAATTATGCTCAACATCATTAATCACAATCAGTGAAATGGAAATCAAAACCACAATATGACTTTAATTCACACTTGTGAGAATAGCTACGGTAAAAACAGACAAACAAACAAAAAAACAAGAAACTCAAGGATTAACAAGTGTTGGCAAGGATGTACAGAAAAAGGGAAATGCAAATTGGTGGAAATGCAAATTGGTGCAGCCACTGTGGAATATAGTCTGGAGGTTTCTTAAACATTAAAAAATACAATTATCATATAATCCAGTAATTCCACTACTACCCCCAAACTACTAGAACTCATCAACAATTCGGTAATATGGCAGGATACAAAATCAATGCACAGAAATCAGTTGCATTCTTATACACTAACAATGAAAAATATAAAGCAAAATCAGAGAATCGATTCCGTTTACTATAGCACCAAAAACTATAAGATACTTAGGAATAAATCTAACCAAAGAAGTCAAAGATCTGTACTCGAGGAACTACAGAACACTCATGAAAGAAATTGAAGAAGACACAAAAAGATGGAAGAGCGTTCCATGCTCATGGATCGGAAGAATAAACATTGTCAAAATGTCTATACTGCCCAGAGCAATCTACACTTTCAATGCCATTCCGATCAAAATTCCACCAACATTCTTCAAAACGTTAGAACAAACAATCCTAAAATTTATATGGAACCAAAAAAGACCCCAAATCGCTAAGGAATTGCTGAAGAAGAAAAGCAAAGCTGG
>PITA01030537.1:0-16360 GCA_004023965.1 Spilogale gracilis | reverse complement strand
GCTCTCGTTCAGCCCCTCCCCAGGCCCGCCACCTCCCCCCTCCGCCGCCGCCCGGAATGCCCCGGCCGCGCCGCCCGCCCCCGCCGCGCCGCTCGCCCCCGCGGCCCGGCCGGCCCTCCGCGCTGCTCTGACCCGCTGCCTCCCGCCCGCCGCCAGCGCCCGCCCCGCGCAGCCCGCACTCGCGCGATCCCCGGCCCCCTAGGCGGCCTCCGCCCGCGGCCCCCGCCCCTTCCCGGGCGGTCGTCCCCCCTTGCCCCCTCCTAGCCCCTCTTCGAGGCCAGCGGTGCCCCCTAAATGGGTCCCGGCCCGAGGCCCCGGCCCGACGCGGGGCTGCGGGCGGGCGGGCTGGGCGGCGCGTCCGGCGACTCGCACAGGAAAGCGGACTGCGAAGGGAGGGAGCTTGGGAGAGGGGGATGGGAGAAGGGAGGAAGAGGGAGAAGGAGGGAGCGCGGAGGAACGGAGGAGAGAGGGGCCAGGAGGGAGACGCGAGGGAGGGAGCGCGAGGCAGGCTGCGAGGGGGGAGAGAGGGGGATCCGGAGAGGGGGAGGCGCTGTGCGAGTTGGCCGAGGCGGGCCGAGGGGGCTGGGGCGCGGGGAGGGGTTCGCCGAGGCGGAATGTGGGGAACCGGAGAGGGGTAGGTAGGAGGGGCTGTCGGTTGTAAGGGCAGAGAAGGGGGAGATTGGAGAAGTTTGGGGGCCGAGGGGTCTGTGGCCAAGAGGAAGTGGAAGGTTGCCGGTGTGGGGCAGAGATTAGCCTAGTTGGGGTACATTGCGAAAATGGAGCTACGTGGGGGCTTTGGGGGCAATGAAGTATGTGACAAGGAGGGGTGACTAAAGCTTGGAGTGACGGCATCTGGCAGACACGTAGCAGGAGAGGTGGGGGCGATGATGAGGGAGAATAGGATGGAAGCTTGGGGTCATGGGGAGGGGAAGAAATTGAAAAGATGTGGACATGTATACGTGGATGGGGTTTCTTGATGAGAGTAGTTTGGAGGTGATTGGTGTTGGGAAAAGAACAGAGAAGGTAAGAATGAGGGGGTGGGTGATGATAGAAAGCTGGGGAGAGTCCACAGACATCAGCATGGAGAGAAGGGGAAAGGTGAGGAACCTTAAGAAGGTGGGGCCAAAGGCATATTCTTGGGGACCTGGGGTGCTGGATGGGAAAGGAGAGGAGAGACCATGGGGATGGCTGGATTCTGGAGGTGAGGGGGGGTTTCCAAGAGAACTGAGGAGGGCTTGAGTTGGCTAGAAAAAGCTGGATACAGTGGAGTGGGGGCAGAGGGGGAAGTGGGTAAAGAAGATTAGAAAGAAATGTAAGATAAGCAAGGCCTTTGGTGGCAATATGGAGGAGGGAGGTCAGAGATGGGAAAGACAGGAATGGAGATGGAAAGGAAAAGCAGTAGAAGGAAATGATAGAAGTGGGAAAGGGCAAGTCCTGGTGTGGGGAAGGGATTAATTTATAGGAGTGGGACACCATCTTGAGGCCCTTCTGTCTGGTGATGTTTCCTTTTCTTTCTCAAAACTGTTCAAAGTCATCACAGACTGTACTCTGGGCCACAGGGAAGGTGTCTGGTGGGGATTAGGCTCAAGGTGGAGCCAATCCCTAGGTGCCCTGGTTCCCCAATCCCAGTCTTACTATGGAGACAATCCCCAGCCACCCCAGACCACAGGTTCTTCCTGCAACCCTCCCCTCTCTCCAGGCAGCCGGTCAGCCAGCCAGCCATTTCCAGTCTTCAGCCTGAAGCCAGCACCCCCACCAGTCCACCACCAGTGTCTTCTTCTGAACTCCCTCGCCCCACACCAAGCAGCAACATCTCTCAGGACAAAGGACACCGGGACACCGGGTGATTTTTTGGCAGCTCAGATTGGGAAGGCCAGAGAATGGGAGGGATGCAGGCTGGGAAACTGGAAGAGGTGGAGCTGGAACCTGGATTGGGAGCCCTTAGGAGCTCTCCAGATTGGGGGTGGGAATAAGGCATGTGAGGGGCCAAGCCAGCCAGAGGCCAAGGATAGGCCCCTAATGGCAAGATCCCACCACGCTTTTGGGATGGAAGGAGGTTGGATTTGTAGCAACTCAGTGGGTTTTGCCTCATATTTTCTTGGGCCAGTCTCAGCCAGGTTCTGGAACTACTGAAAAACTCAACAGATTCTGAGGCACTGAAGAACCTGAGCAAGAAGGCTTCATGGCCTAGCAATGAATCACCACTCTTCTTCGTAGCCTCTGAATTGGTTGGCGACTCACTTTTCTAGCCCATGCCCACCTTCTTTATCTCTCAGGGCCTTCCAGAGACTCAGCTGCTCCCTATCTCCCTCTCCCTGGTGATTCCTGCCCTCCTTTCCTCAGTGCCCTAGAATGGCCCCTGCTCCTTCTCCCCCCCCAACATCCTCCCCCCCAATTTTGTTCCAAGACTCCTCCTCCTCCTCACTCCCCATTACATTTCCTTTCTTTCTGCACTTTCCAGTTCAGTCTCCCACTGGCCCTGGGCCCAGGCCCTTTCCAGCTCCCTTCTAGGCTGAGCTGCTCGCTCTTGTTTTTTAACTACTGAGAGCTGGGCCAGGACGGTGATTCTTTTACCTGAGCCTAAAAGAATTCAGGGAGAGGTGGGAACAGAAGATACTGGGCATCAGAGAAGTCATGGCCTACTCCCTCCAATTCCTCCCTCACCCGAGGACCAGGCTCACCATTCAGCTTTGGGGCACATCACACACATACCCCACATCCCATACCCCAGCTCCCTTTATGGCCCCAGCCCCCCACAACCCACTGGTCTCTAGGCAACAGCACCAAGGGAAAGTGGAGAGAGGGGCCTGGGAGCCCCAGACAGAGCTAGCTGTAACCCAATCCAATACAGTACCTGGCGGATGAGGTGGGGGGGGAACATGGCTGCCAGAGAAGGCCATCTAGCTAGGAGGGAGAAAGGGCAGAGGTCTGAAACAGTCTTGGTCAGTCCAGGAGTTGGAGAAGAAAGATGGCTCTTGTGGACCCCAGAGAAAACTGAGAGGCCCAGAAAAAAGTACAGTGTGCCCCAAGGGGAACGGAAAGGAATGCCAGGAGACAGGAGAGAAGGGAAAGATGAGATGCCCACACTGAAATTAAGAGGCATAGAGGAGCAGGGGCAAGAAGCTCCTTGAACTGAAAATGGCTGAGGTGTCAGTGACACAGGAAGAAGAGCAGAGAAATGGGTCCTGCCCATACAGGACACAGATCCTCTCCTAGTCCTGGAGCTGGGCAGGATGGCAGGGAGCCCGTGACCAGAACTCAGTAAAAATAGTTTAGGAGGCCCACAGAGGGGACAACCTTGACGTTCTCCCATCTCACCCCTAGCCCAGGGTGAGTATGGCCTCGGCGGAACCCTACCTCCCTCTAGTGGCCACAGCTGCCCCTGTGTAGGCCCTCCAAGCTGGGTCGTTCTGTATCCCACCCCCAGAGACAGGGTTTCCCTGGGTGGCTCCTGGGCCCCCCTGTCAAGTCAGTCTGGGCCCCACTGGAGCTGGAGTGATAGTGGGTCTCCAGCCCCACACGGGGCGTACTCCCAGGCCAACCCAGAACTTGTAGTTCTCACTCTCCAGTTCCTCAGACCCTCCTCTGGCCCCTGGTTCCGCCCTTCCCTCGCAGGAGGTGATGCCCACACAGAGCTGTTGCAGCTCAGAATGGCCAAGACGCTGTTGGAGAGAGGCCTAGATAGGAGCTGCTCTAGTCCACAGCGTTCTCTTCTTTGGTCAAGGCCCTTATAGGAATCCGAGAACACTCTGAGCCCCTCTTCCGAAAAATGCATACGCACAAAATCTTTGACACTTCTAGGAATTCTCAGACTCCAGACTAAGCCTTAGTTCGCCTGGGTCCCAGGGCCAGGCCTGCCGCTGAGAAGGCAGGGGCAACAGGGTCCCCACCTGGCCAGGGAGAGGCAGACAGTGCCATCATCTTGTCCAGTTTCTTCCTCTTTTTGTGTCCTCCCCAGCTCTGCTATCCAGGTTCACCAACTTCTGGGTGCTCCCATCTTCTCTCCCCTCATACGGACTACAGTAAGACTCTGCAGACACAACAAAGCACTGTGATTCAAACTTTAATGGTGGTGCTCATTTCCACGCCATGGAGGTGGTGGCAACTGTGGAACGTGGCACAGGGGAGTGAGACTTGCTCTGGTGCAGCTGGAGGAAGAACAGGGAAGCCGGGGCTGAGGAGAAAGCTGGGGGAGGAGTCCCCGGGCATACGGCCCCAGCCCTTTACCGAGCCGGCTTCAGTAAAGGGTTGGTGGACACAAAGGAGCTGAGGGCAAGGCCCTTTTCTGTTGCCCTTCCAATTCCAGCAAGACCACCCATCCCCAGGCCATCTCCAGATCTCCGGCCACGGCACACACACACACATACACACTCACTTCTGGTCAGGCCAGGCTTGGACTCTAGAGTTATGGAGAAAATGATGAATTGATAAATAAATGAATAAATAATCCACTAAGAGCTCGGGCCAGGCATGATCATGCAGCCGGCACAACCCCTCCCCCTCGGCAGGCCGCGTTTCCTGGCTCCTACACAACACAGAAAACAGGCAGAAGCAACACACACAGTGACACACGGCCCCTCTCGACATACTTCGCCAACCAACCCAGGTGCACCTGTCCCAGACCCTGACTGTTCTTCCACAAACTCCCTTATAATCCTCAGTCCCATGGCCAGTTTTTGAGGAGAGAGAAAGAAAGGACAGAAAAGTGGAGAGTGTGGAACCCAGAGAGGGTAGAGCACACAGCAGAGGCTGGGCAAGCCAGGGAGCAGCGCAGCAGGTCAGCCGGGGGGTCTGGGCAGAGATGTCACAGAGCAGGACAGGGAAGAAGGAAGGTCCAGGAGGATGGGAGAGGGGTTCCGAGTCTCCGGACAAGGAGAGGGATCACAGCACACTGGGATTGCGGAAATTATGTCCAGCGAAGCGGGCTTCATCCCCCAGCTCTTCTTCGATTCTGAGAGAGAGGAGCCAGAGAGGAGTCAGGGAAATGGGGGAGGATCCTACTTCTCTTTCTGGGAGGCCCCTATCCTCCAAGCCCATCACACCAGCTGCTTCAATGTCCTGGCTCAAGTGTGGGCATGCCCTGGCTTTCCCACGTGACCTACAGGAGCGGTCAATCAGGCCATCGGTAAAGCCATCATTCAAAAACAAGTATTTTCTGGAGAGCTAATGTTTTCCAGGCCCTGGGTGTTGGAGGTGGGATGGTAGGCAAACAGAGCTTTTAACCCTCTGGGCCCCTGGGCTCCCATCCCCCCGGTGTCCTCACCTCATGAGCTGGTTGTACTTAGCCAGACGCTCTGAACGGCACGGGGCTCCAGTCTTGATCTGAAACATGCCCAGAGATAAGCAGCTCAGCAGCTGCCCCTTCATCTCCTGAAAGAAAACTTAACACTCCCTTGACATTCTTGTGACACCCACAAACACCCAGAGAGACCTACCCACCTGACCAGAACCCACCAACTGCACAGAGCTTTCCCTTACACTCACCTGGCCTGTACACAGCCCCACCACCAGGTCAGCGATGAATGTGTCCTCCGTCTCTCCTGAGCGATGACTCACCATGACCCCCCAGCCGTTCTCCTGGGCCAGCCTGCACCTGGAGCCACACACCAGCACTGACGCCCGGCCCCTCATGCCGAGCACTCCCTTCCCAGCCCCAACATTGGTCTATGTCGAGAAACACATGGCATGAAGCCCAGGGGGTGGGGGGCAAAGGACATGGGTGGAGGGGGGACAGAGCCACAAGAGCCAGGAAAGTGACTACAGGGGCCCCGCTCTCTTCAGCATCTGTGCCAGGCCAAGGCTGGGAGCACTTGCTGGAGATTTCCTGTAGAAACAGGCTGCTGGGTCGGGGAGAGCTAGGGGACACTCACGCTTGGATGGCTTCAGTGACCGAACCAATCTGGTTGACCTTGAGCAGCAGACAATTGCAGGCCTTTTCCTCCACTGCTCGCTCAATACGCTTTGGGTTGGTCACTGTCAGGTCATCACCCACAATCTGGATCCCTACATTGGCTGTGAACTTCGACCAGGCAGCCCAATCATCCTGGTCAAAGGGGTCCTCAATGGAGACCACTGGAGGGAGAGCAGGAGGGGCTGCTGACCCTCCCTGCGGCTCTGCATCAGGCAGGAACACCTCCCCACTATGACTGCCTGAAAGATCCCCCTGGCTAACTGAGCCTGCCCATCCTTGCTTCCCCACCTCCAAGACAAGCCTGCTTTGATCCTTATCTCGATTCTTTCAGAAAACCTAACAGGGGCGCCTGGATGGCTCAGTCCCTTGAGTGTCTGACTCTTGGTTTCAGCCCTGGTCATGATCTCGGGGTTGTGGAATTGAGCCCTGTGTCGGGCTGCAGATGCAACATGGAGTCTGCTTGGGATTCTTTCTCCCTCCCCTTCTGCACCCCCCACACCCGTGCTCTCTCCCTCTCAAACAAATAAAACCTTGCAAAGAAAGAAAAGAAACCCTTCCAAAAATTAATGGTTCAGGGTCTTTCTTAAAAGATTCTCACTCTTTAAAAAAAAAAAAGACTCTCACTCTTTTGCATTTTCCCCCTTTTACTACTGGGAAAACTTTTCCTCAGTGCTATTCTAAATCCTTCATTCTGCATTTATGTCTAGTTTCTCCTGCTCTGTCTCAGGGAAATGGAAACCAGCTCTATGCAGGGGTCATAGCCCTTGGTAGGCTTGAAGAGGGTAATTCAGCTCCTCATCAGCCTTCCTGTTCTACTCTCAGAGTGCCTGCAACACCACTCACCATCTACAACTTCATCAGTCAAAAACTAATATGTACAAGCTCCCTGCTGGGCGCAGTCACCCTCTCACCATTGCTGGTTCCTTCCAAAGCCCTCCCCGTGATCCCTGTAGCTTTGGAATGCAGGACTTTAATTAGGACAGAAGTCAATAAAACAGACTTACTATGGGCACCTGCAAAGCTTGTCTCTGCAGAAGGCTTCTCCCCCCACCTGGTCCTGATTCTCAGGCTCTTCTTAGACCTCTACCTGGCACTTACCACTGCCCCATATGGTCCAGAATTGCCCCACACATCCCTACCTGCCCCTTGACCCTCAGGCTGCCCTCCCTCCCTCCCTCCCACATCCCTTGTTCTCACCAGGATAATCCCTGACAAAGTCCTGGTAGAGGGCCCCTAGCTGGTCCCCAGTGATGTATCGGGAAGGATCAGCAGGAGACTTGAAGTCCAAGTCATATTTGCCATCACGATGAAACTCCGAGGCAGCGACATCCATGCCAATGACAATCTTTTCTGTGTAGCCAGCCTTGTCAATGGCTTCCTTCACCAGCTCCAAGGCTAGGGATGGAATTCAGTGAGACCAGCAGGAAGGGTGAGCAGAAAGGAATTGAGAGTAAGGAAGAAATTCAGAGTCTAGGCGCAGGACTGGTGCTGGGGAGAAGACTGACTACAGTTGTTGGTGGGGTTTCCCCCCAGGCTGGGAAGAGCAGGCCATCGTCTAAGAGGGCAGAGGAATGCAATTCTGTTCATAACAGGTTGTTTGTAAATAGCTATCATTTACTGAAGCTAACTGTGTCACCTAAGTACACTAATTATTCCCATTTTACAGATAAGAAAAATAAGCCCAGAGACCTTAAGTAAGAAATATCACCAGCCAGTAACTCTTTAAGTCAAGGTTCAAAGAGAGGCAATTTGGACCCAGAACCTGAACTCTCCAGTCACTTCCTATTATTGTTTTTATTCACCATATAGCTCCTGCCAACGCAGAGAAAAATTAGGGATCTTAGAGGACTGAGAGGTTGGGGTGGAAATGGGATAGACTTAAAATAGAATCCCTAGAGTATGATATTATCTCATCAAACTGAGAGTCCAGGATGGATCCCACATGACACCAAGACCACATCCCTGCATTCCGAGGGGCTCCAGTAAGAACTTATAGTGGTTAACAAGCAACGCCTAGGTGGCTCAGTCGGTTAAGCGTGTGCCTTCAGTTCAGGTCATGATCTTGGAGTCCTGGGATACAGCCCTGCGTCCGGCTCCCTGCTGAGTGGGGAGTTTGCTTCTCCCTCTCTCTCTGCTCCTCCCACCATTCATCTCTCTCTCAAGTAAATAAAATCTTTAAAAATATATATATATATAATAGATATATAAATATATATAATCTTCTTGTTTATATAGCTAACAAATCTGGCGGGGCAGGTACATGTAGATGTGGCAGGCCTTCTGGAACCCAGTCCCAGTACTGCTACCTCTCTGAGCTGGCTCAAGGGCCTCCATACTCCTCAGGACCTGGCAAAGTATGTGGCCCTTCCTGATGTCCCAGGACACAGCATGACTTAGAGCAGGGAGTAGGGTTCCTGGCCTCACCTTCACTGTTCTCCAGGATGTTGGGGGCAAAGCCGCCTTCGTCTCCCACATTGGTGGCATCCTTGCCATACTTGTTCTTGATGACCCCCTTGAGTGTGTGGTAGACCTCCGCCCCAAGTCGCATGGCATCCCGAAAGCTCTCAGCGCCCACTGGGAGGATCATAAATTCCTGCATGGCCAGCTTATTCCCAGCGTGAGAGCCACCATTGATCACATTGAAGGCCTGGGGGCCACAGGACAGAAAGCTCACAGAGCACTTCCCTCCACCACGCCCAGGAGTGTTACCCAACAGTCCCAATCTGCCCCAGCTTCCCAGACTCACAGTTTCCTATCCCCAGGCTTTCTCTTTCACTGCCTCAGTGCACTCTCCCCCCAGCATTCCTCACAAGGTTTCATTCCCCCCCCCAGGTCCACCCCTGGGCGAGGTCCAGGCAGGGCAGGCAGCGCTCACCGGCACTGGCAGGATGAGGTCCGAGTTTCCGGCCAACTGAGCAATGTGGCGATATAGGGGCAATTCCCGCTCAGCCGCCCCTGCCTTACACACGGCCAGGGACACACCGAGGATGGCATTGGCCCCAAACTTGGCTGGGAGATTACAGAGGAAGGCACTGAGCAAAAACGGCGCTGTCTTTTCAAGCCCTGGCCTCTACCTGTGCTCCCCAAACGGAGGAGACCCCCTCCTCCCTCTCCACTCCTGCAACACTTCATCAGTGCTCCCCTGAAAATAGCAGGGACACACACACACACACACACACACACACACAATGTGATGGGAAAGGGCAGAGAGCTCCACCTATTTCTAAACATCCTGAGACCACAAGCTATCTCCTGCTAGCTCGCCCTCTTCAAGCTGCAAGGAAGTTCTTCCTTCTGTCTAATGTCACTCCATCCCACAGCGCCATACTATGTGCTCCTCACGTCCTCCCCCTCCCGCTCCCCACCCTCTCCGGGCCACTTACACTTGTTCTCAGTCCCATCCAGCTCCAACATCAGATTGTCCAGCTTTTCCTGCTCCAGCACAGAGAGACCCTGTGGGCAGAGCCTCCATCACTCTGGGCCAGCTTGGAGGCTGGGCCCTAAGGCAGATGGCCCCACCCCACTCACACACAGGTTCACCTCTGGTCAGGCTTCCTGGGAGAGCAACCTGTCTGCGTTAGGGTACCTGAACCCCATGAGGGCAGGCAGCTGTAAAGGAGTCTTCCCACCCTTCCCTTGGTAACCATGATTCCCAAAAGGTGGACCTTTCTCCCTTTGCTCCGTCCTCCTCTAATCCAAGATTCCTTCCAGGACTCTGATCCTACCCACCAGCGCCCCTCCCCCCAGCCCCCAGCAAAGAGTGGGCCTCACCGAGCTAATGAGGGCAGGAGCGATGGTGGTGTTGATGTGGTCCACTGCCTTCAGGACACCTGGGGAGAGCCAGGGAGGCTAGAATGGGTCAGGATGGAAGGGGCCAGAAGCAGGGGCATGCAAGAAGGGGGTTGGGGCCTGATGTGAGGTTAAGAGTATAAAGTTGAGGGATGGGAGAGCCTGGAAAAGAGAGAGGGCCTCACCTTTGCCTAAGTAACGCTGTCTGTCCCCATCCCTCAGCTCCAGGGCCTCATAGATCCCAGTGGAGGCCCCACTGGGCACTGCAGCCCGGAAAAGACCTGGGAGAGGAACACGACATAAGGAGGGGCACAGAAGGGTGTTACCCGGCCCAGGGATTCCTTTAGCGTTCCCGCGCCAAGCTGCCTACCACATCCAGTCCCATCCCCACGCTGCTTTCTCTCACACACACACACAAACACAGAGTCAGAGGCTCAGGCAGTGGCCTCCTCCTCTGCGCAGCTGAGGTCCCACGTGCACAAGGAGGACCCCCCAGACAGGATGCTGTGCAGCCAGGACACACATGCCTGGGCCCCCCACAGAGGCACGGTGCACCCCCTACCCTGAAACAAGAGAGACTGGCCTATCCTCGCTCCCTTGGACAAAGAGGATCCCAACCCCATAATCCAGGCTTGTAAGCCTGGCCCAGCACCCCATCCCCACTGGGAATCAAGGGAGCTTGCCCTCTAAGGCCAGGGAGAATCTGGACCTGAGCGCTGGGGGAAGATCCATGCCCTGCTCACTACCTTTGGCCGTGTGGAGATCCACCTCCACCGTGGGGTTCCCACGGGAGTCCAGGATCTCCCGGGCCCAGATCTTCTCTATCGACATGACGGCTGAAATCTTGGGTGGTAGGAAAGCAAGGAGAAAGATAAGAGGTTTAGAGAGGTGGAGCCTGATCAGTGGGAGGGGCCAGAGGCTGGGAGGGGTGGGAAAGAGGTTACTGCAGTGGGTGGAGGGTGGGGAGAAGCTGGCTGCAGTCCCGGCTTTAGAAGGGATCCCCCCCACCCCATGGGGAGAAAAGGTCAATGCAGTGAGGAAGGGGAGGTCACTGCAGTGGGGGGAGGGGAGGATGAAACGGTGAGAAGGGAGGACACCGCAGTGAGGAGGGAGGGGCCCCGGCAGAGGTTCTTTCGCCCCCTCAGTAGCTCCAGCAGCCGACTGGTGGGGTTCCCCCCAAGTCTCCGAGTGTAATGGCTGCCAGGCTTGCATTTCTCCTTGGAGCCAAGAAGAGGATGGGCAGTCTGGGCATCTGGGGCCTCCCCTCCAGAGCCCCCATCCCACGCTAACTTAACATCCCAACCCCCACTCCAAGATCCTAGTCCCTCTCCCAAACATACATCCCTTCTCTTCCCAAGAAATGTACAGTAGAGAAGTCTGGGGAGAGGGTCCTGGGGAAGCCCTCAGTCTCTTGGGGGTTGAGCGGGGAGTGAGAGGAAAGGCTGGGCCCATGCTCCCAGCCCCCCAACCTCCCCCGCCAGACAAATTCTCCCCTCCTCCCATCCCTCTCCCGTGCAGCAGCAAGAGGTAATGTAAAAGGAGAGAGGCAATGTGGGGGAGGAGTGGGAAAGAAGGGAGTCTAGAAGTCTAGGGATGCTGAGGAATGGGAGAAGACATTTCCCCAGATGCAAATCCAGGGAAGGTGCTAGGATAAAAATGCACTGCCCGGGGAGACCCCGAAGTTAATATCGACAGAACCCGAGGCGAAGAGGTGTGGGGAGAGGGTCCGGCAAGGGTAGAGAAAGGTACCGTTAGAGAGATACAGGTGCGGAGAGGCCTGGAGCCCAAATGAGGAGGGGGCAACAGCCGGAAACCGAGAGGAGAGGTCCCAGAAGGCCGGGGAGGGAGGATGCCCGGGGGAGGTGCGGATGACTGAGTGGGTGCGCAGCGCGGGGGTGAGGGATGTGCGCAGACCAAGGGAGAAGGCGAGGGGCGCAGCGGCTAGGGGAGGGGGCCGGAGGGGCGCAGGGGCCGGCCGGGGCTTCACCTGCAGACTCAGCCTGTGGCGGCGGCGGCGGCAGCGGCGGCTAAGAGAGAGCGGGAGTGGTGGCGGCGGCGGCTGCGGCTCCCGGCGGCGGGCGGGCGGGGGGCGGGCGGGGGGAGGCGCCGATAGGGCCGGGCGGGCGCATGTGACCCGGAGCCCCCGATGAGTCAGGAGCCTCCCGCGGAGGAGCACGTAGGAGCGCGGGTGGGGGGTCGATGGGGGGGAATGGAGGGGAGGTCGGGAGGGGAGCGATAGGGGAGCGGCCGGGGGCCACCCAGGACCCGAGGCCCCGCACCCACGCGCGCTCACACCCACGCGCCGCTCCCCTGGAAAGTAACAGGCACAGCCTCACACCAGTGACGCCCATGACAGACTTGGTGTCTCACAACCCCGATCAGACACAAGAGTATCGAAAATGTCTCTTTATTTGAAAACCGAACTGTTCCTAACACACCCAGCCGCCTCCGCAGCTCCTCTGCAGCCAATTCCGCAAGCATTCCCTGGGCCCCTCTGGGCACGGTTCCCCCACACCTGCCTCGGCGTCCCCCATCCCCACACACACACCCAGGTTCCAGGCAGGGCTCAGGGCCACCCAGACGCTGCTCAGGTGCCCATTACAGAGATGAATTCCCAGGTCTGGGCCAAGAGAAGCCATGCTCTGCCTCAGGATGAGCGGCTCAACGTGGCAGCACCGCTCCCTGGGAGTCTTCTCAGGTCTTGGGGCCAGTGTCTTTGATCTCCTGGAGGAAGAGGGCAGAAGTAAAGCCCCTGGTCCTCACGGCATTGCCCTCCCTCCCTGCCTATGCCCTCATCCAGAGTGGCCAGCTGCCACATTCCCCTGGGCTGGTCACCTCAGTCTTTCTGCCTCATCCTGCCCTCCTTTCTTCCCCTCATCCCTGTTTCCTGTTATTTTTAGCTTCAGATTCTTAGTGCAAGAGCTTCTTCCCCTGCCTCCTCTCCCAGGCCCTGCTTCATCCTCAACCACCAACTCCAGCCTCCATTCCCACGCCCACCCCCACACACAGCACTCTAGACCTGTCCTTCCGAGCTGTTCTTCACTGCATGTGGTCCCACACTGGCATCTCTGCCTGCCACCTCAATTTTCTCCCTTAGCTTTCCTCTCCTAATGTACTCCCCTAAGCCTTTTCTCAGCTCCTCCCAGGCCCCTCTGGTCTGTTCTCCTAACCCTGAGACACCCCCCTGACTCCTCAGCCTGGTCTCTCCAAGGGTCTCCTCATCATATCCCTTCCTCAGCCACCTCCTCCTAAAGCAACTTCTCTTGCCCCATCTGACAGACCCCTGGCCTCCTCTTCCTGCCTCTCTATCAGCTTCCTTACTATCCTCGGAGGCTCGAAGAGCTACATGGATGGCAGCTCGAGTTCAGAGTCCTGCTCCTCCTCAGCCTCCTGCTCCTGGGCCTCCTTCAACCTCTGACGGATCTCTTCAGCCTCAGCCCGCTCCTCCTCCTCGAAGAAATCTTTATCCAGGCGCTCGAGGTGCTCTATCTGCACCAGGGCCTCCTGGCGGTAGTCGCTCTCATCTGTACACGGGTTGTCCAACAGCACCAGGGCTCGCAGCTTGGGCAGGTCCCGAAGCTTGGCTAGCTCCCCCAGGTGGGTCACCATGTTGCCCCTGCCAGATATGGTCAGGAGGGAATAATGGGCTTTGGGGGCCCCACTGCCAAGAAGAAGGCCCCTGGGGGAGTCTCCCACTGGGTTCCAGTTTCCCTAGAAACACTGGCTCTGTGGATTGGCTTGCTCAGCATAGCCGGGATAGCCCAGCACAGGGGTGGGAGGGGAAGGGGGGATTCTGGCCTTCCAGGACACTGTGAGTGCCACAGTCCGTTCTGTAACATGCTGGTTGTAGTTCTCCTTTCTGAGCCACAAAGAAGCTAGGTCATCAACCCTGTTTCATTAGCTGGAGAGGAGGGGGCAATCTCCCTTGTGGGGTAAAACTGCTTGTGTGTCAGTCAAGGTTAGAAAGGACGACCCAGGTCAGTGGATCAGGAACTGGGACCCGAGCTCATGGAGGTGGATGCTAGGTTGGTTCTCCCCTCAGGAAAAAAGCCTAGAGCCAGGAATCCAGCATCTTTGGCCCCAGAGGCATTTCCCAGTCATTGAGATACTTCTCCACTATGCTTACTTCCAGACGACCTCAGTTAGTAGCCATTGAGGAGGGTCTGTTTTCTCTGTCTAGACTGTTTACAGGAAAAGAGCACCCCCGCCCAACCCTAGGAGACCAACACAGCAGAACTAATTAACAAGAGATTTCTTCAGGAGCCATGGCAGCAATTGGGAGCTCCAAGATACAACCATCTCTCCCTACTTGGAGGTTCTCTTTCCATCACCATCTTTGAGGATTTGGCCATGTTGATTAAGGAGGCAGTTACCTTCCATCTTGCTTAAAGAAACACGTGTAAAATCCTCCATCACACAAGGGTTGCTGAAAGAAAATCCCCCCCTCCCTGATTGATCCCCAGTGCCTTTCCATCTAGAGATTTTCTTTCAAATACTCTTCTCTTCTCAAAGATGAGACCATCTTGCATTTTTATATCACTAAGGAAGCCATCCCTTACAGGTGAGGCTCAGGAGAAGAGAGGCAGGAAACTAGAAGGGAAATGGGGGTCCAGGAGGTGGAGAAGGGCAGAGGAAATTTACATGGCATAGGACCAAGAAAAGAGAATTGGAGCCAGACTGTGAGTCCCTTGAGAACAGGGACCAACTCTGATTCCTTTAGATGTTCCCAGAATAAGGCACCAAGCCTGGCATTTCACGCATTCTCAATAACTATGGATTGAGTGAATAAAGATTCAGGGGTCTGAGATTGTATACAGTAAGGAAAGGAGGGCTAAAGACCAGGATGGGGGATGAGGGGAGAGTCTAGGAGCAGGCTAGGATTGGGGGTTTGGGGCCAAGGAGAGACATGGGGTCAGAAGGTACTCCTGGTCTGGGGCAGGTACAAGGGGGCCCTGGAAGGGGTGCATACCTCAGATTGAGATACTGCAGTGCTGTCATTTCCTTGGAGAAACCACTCAGCGTTTCAATCTGGTTGTCTCGAAGATGCAAAGTAGTAAGATTGCTTAGGTGCTCCAAGCCCTCCACTTTTTTCAGCATGTTCTGGGCCTAGCTCCCAGGATACAGCACAGAGATCAGGAGAGGGTAGTAGGGACAGGGAAGAGAAGTCAGAGATGCAGGAAATATAAGAGTGGAAGTACAGGGATGCAGGAGGGGAGTGGGGGTGGGTAGAGATGGGTGTAGACAGCAAAGAAGTCTAGGAGAAGCAGCCAGGCTAGAGAAAGGTCAGCAGTAACCCCCTTGCTGCTCATCCCAGCAAAGCCCCCTGATTCAGGAGGAGATGCTTTAACCCACCCCGAGGCCCATGAACCCCACTGCTCCACTGAGCAGAAATGGCTTCGGGACCACCCTAGAATGGAAAAGCTCAAGAGCCAAAAAGACTTAACATTCAAGGGCTTCCCTAGCCTGATACCTGTAAATTACGCTATTACCCGTATCAAAGTGAATTGTCTCTATTCCCATATATTACGTATTATCAGCCCTGAGAGGTAGGAAGGGCTCGATAAATGATACCAAGTGCTAATGCTACTAATGATGACGATGAGGTTAGTAGCTGAACCTACTAGGCCCCTGAGCCACCCTGAGCAGAGCCCTCTTCCCCACACCAACCACCCTCTAACCCAGTGAGCTACCAGGAAGAGGTTCTTCAGCTTAGGAAGGTTGATTCCCAGGGTGCTGTCCAGCTGGTTCCCCCGCAGCTCCAATGTGTGCAGGCTGATCAGCTTTTGGGGGTCCAGACCCGTCACCCTGCGGATGCGGTTCCCTAAGGAGCAGGAGGGTGGTATGAGCTCAAAGAGCGGCTCCAAGTGTTCAGCAGTAGAACCTGAATGTTGGGAGCCTCTGTATCATCCTATGCCTCTAATGCAAGGTGTCTCTGAGGGTCTGGGAGTCTAAGGGCCAAATGGACATGCCCATCCAAGCCTTTGAGGAGTAAATAAAAACTGTCCAGCACGCCACATACTTAACTCCTTCTCCTCCCTCAATTCTTTGCTCAGATGTCAGCTTTTCACTGACGCTTGTCCAACCAGCCTGTTCGAAGTTACCACCTGTGCCTCTACCCAGTCCCTCTACCCTAATCTGTTTTCCACAGCACCTATCTCCCCTCCACATCATACATAAATTTACTTATTTATTACATCCATTGGTAGCTATCTGTCTCCCCTGACTAGAATGTGAACTGCATGAGACCAGAGATTTTGTCTTCTTCACTACTACATCTCCAGCACATAGAAGTGTCATAATGAATCATCAGGGCTGTCTGAATGAATGAATGAAGGAAAGAATGAACAGAGATTGCTGTGTGGCACAGCCAAAGACCACACTGCCCACTTCCGCTGGCCCCAAACTGGGAAGGAGAGACTCTAGTGTAGCCCGACTGAAGGACCCACCTTTGAGATCCAGGCTGCCCAGACGGGGGTGAGAGATGCCCTCGGTGTCAGTGATCTGGTTATAGGCAAAGCTGGCTATCTGCAGGTAGGGCAGCTCATTTAGGTGGGCACTCCGCAGATTGTTGCCATTGGCCTTGAGCCAGAGCAGGTGGGTCAGGTAATTGAGTGGGGACAAGTCTGTCAGGTGGTTCTCAGACACATCCACATAGCGCAG
>PITA01030536.1:0-16351 GCA_004023965.1 Spilogale gracilis | reverse complement strand
AAAAAAAAAAAAAAAAAAAAAAAAAAGAAACAAATGATCTAAAATGCAATAATTTTTCAGAAAGTATTATTGACATATAAGAAATATGAGATCACTATAATTTTATAGATATTTAAAAATCAGTTTTCTATATACTCATATGTGGAAATGTTTTTTCATTCTTAAAACTCAAGTCACATTTATCAGAATCATATATTCCTCTATGGTTTCTCATCTTTTCTATTGCCCTTTAAAATGTATTATTTTATTTTTGTTCTGGCAACAGCTAGGGAATGTTTCCATAGCAAAAACCATTTCTTCTTCAGTGAGTAATTCTAAGGCCTTAGAGCCTCTTTGACTTGTTATATTTCCTTTCCTGTAATTTACAATTACTAAGTAAAAGGGTTTAAGGGGCTCCTGGGTGGCTCAGTTGGTTAAGTGTCTGACCCTCAGTTTCAGCTCAGGTCACGGTCTCATGGGTCATGGGTCACTGGACTCTGTCCAGTGTCTGCTTGGGGATTTTCTCCCTCTGCCCCTGCCCCCCACTCACATGTGCTCACTCTCTCTAAAACAAATAAATCTTTAAAAACAAAGAAAAAGAGTTCATGAAACATGAGCAAACAGATTAAAAAATAAATAGAATTGTATGATCCAGGCAAGGATGTACAGGACTGCTCAGGATTTCTGGAGAATTCTGGCTTGAAGCAAACCCCGGGGTGCAACTGCAGTTCACTGTCACCTGGTGGGTACTTCCACTAAATCTGAAGTAAAGAATCTGGGTACCAGAGGCACCTGGGTGGCTCAGTTGGTTAAGCGACTGTCTTTGACTCAGGTCATGATCCTCCTGGGATGGGGACCCACATCGGGCTCCCTGCTCCATGGGGAGCCTGCTTCTCCCTCTCCCTCTGCCTGCTGCTTCTCCTGCTTGTGCTCACTCTCTGTTAAATAAAGGAAATCTTTTTTTAAAAAATATTTTATTTATTTATTTGACAGAGAGAAACACAGCTAGAGAGGGAACACAAGCAGAGAGACTCAGAGAGGGAGAAGCAGGCCTCCCACGGAGCAGGAATCCTGATGTGGGACTCGATTCTGGGTCTCCAGGACCATGACCTGAGCCGAAAGCAGTCGCTTAACCAACTGAGCCACCCAGGCGCCCCTAAATAAAGGAAATCTTAAAAAAAAATCGGGGTACTATGATAGAATGAAATTTCCAGAAAATGGCTCATAAAGCAAAGTTATTTTTTAGTTACAGATTAACCTTCCTACCCCAAAAGTAGAGCATTCCTATGAAAACTTTCCTAAGCCAAAATGGCATAAATCAAAGAAGCAATTACCATTAATTGACATGGAAACTTTTTTTTTTTTGCATTCCTAGACTCAAAAAATAACTTCTCAAGCTTTTCTAAAAACGTATGACACATCTTGCTAACAGAAACACCGAATAAATTGAGATGAAGCACAGATGCTCACAGACAAGTTCAAAGCTATGGTGGCTGGATGCGGAGCTTGGCTGTACCTCTATAGTGACTTGCTGTAGAACTAAGATGGAATGTTATTTTCACTTTTCAACTTTTTTTAATAAAAAGGAAAATTCTTTCTGGATATATTTTGTTTAGTGTGGTGAAAACATGTATTAATTAAGCACCTTCATAAAAGCAAATTGGCTTAACAAAAACTCTCGAAAAGTGGGGAATGTCTGTATTGGTTTTTATCCCCATCATATTCTTTTAAGCAAGAGAGATTAGAAATAGCTAGAAATGGGCAAAGTTACCCTATACCTTGGCCAGAATAAGTCCAATCCTTTCTGTTTTATTTTCCTACCCAAATTAAACTTCTTTTCCAATCTGCCTATGTAGCAGGAATGCAGTGATTTTAGGGTCTTTTTTTTTTTTTTGAATTATCATTTTTCCCTACAGCTCTCCATATATATGGTCTGTCTTGCATATGTATTGCTTTTAATTGAACGCTGAAGAGTCACTAATTAAACCCAAATTTCCTGTGGATAAAACTGTTCTCCCATTGATGAAGTTACCTGTGCCGGCTGTATGACGTTCAAGGAAGAAAGTTAATATTCTATTCCTTTTTATTGAAGAATAGTCTCACTCCCTGAAGGCCAAATTCTGTTGGGGGTTGCTTCTTTTAGTTCTCAGCATTTTATATTCCATCCTCAAATACAAAACAAAAAAAAAGAAACCTTGACATATATATGACCAGTTAAATTATGACAATGGAGTCACGATAATAAAATGGGGAAAGGATCGTCCTTTCAATAAATGGTATTGGGAAAACCAACTTCCATGTGCAACAGACTGAAATTGCACCGCTATTTTACACAATACACAAAAATTAACTTGAACACAGGACCTGAAGGACTTGAACATAAGACCTGAAGCCATAAAGCTCCTAGAAGTAAACACATTCAGTAAGCTCCTTTACATTGATCTCAGTGTTGATTTTTTGGATTTGAAAACAAAAGCATCAAAAACAAAAATAAACAAGCAGAACTCAACAAATTAAAAAGCTTCTGCACAACAAAAGAAACCATTAACAAAATGAAAAGGTCATTTACTGATTGAGAGAAATATTTGCAGATCATCTATCTGATAAGAGGTTAATATCCAAAATATGTAAAAAAACCTCATAAAATTCAGTAGTAAAATAACCAATTCAATTAAAAAATGGGCAGAGGATTTGAATATATAATTTCCAAAGATGGAAATACATTTGGCCTACAGGTGCATGAAAAGTTGCAGAAGATTACTAATCATCAGGGAGATATAAATCAAAACCTCAGTGAGGGCGCCTGGGTGGCTCAGTCAGCTAAGTGTCTGCCTTTGGCTCAGGTCACGATCCCCGTGCTGAGTTCCCTGCTCAGTGGGGAGCCTGCTTCTCTCTTCCCCTCTGCCTGTTGCTCCTCCTTCTTGTGCTCTCTCTCTGTCAAGTAAATAAATAAAATCTTAAAAAAAAAGCAGAATGACATATCACTTTGTACCTGTTAGAATGTCTGTTATCAAAAAGACAATAAATAACAAGTGTTGGTAAGCCTGTGGAGAAAAGGGAACTGTTGTGTGCTGCTGGTAAGGATGCAAATTGGTGCAGCCACTATGGAAAACAGTATGGAGCCTCCTCAAAAAATTAAAAAATAGAATTATCTTATGATCCAGCAATTCCACTTCTGAGTATTTATCTTAAGAGTACAAAAACATGGGCACCTGGGTGGCTCAGTGGGTTGAAGCCTCTGCCTTCGGCTCAGGTCATGATCTCAGGGTCCTGGGATTGAGGCCCCCATCGGTCTTTGCTCAGCAGGGAGCATGCTTTCTCCTCTCTCTCTGCCTACTTGTGATCTCTCTGTCAAATAAATAAATAAAATCTTAAAAAAAAAGAGTACAAAAACACTAATTGAAAAAATATATGCATCACCATATTCATTGCAGCATTATTTCCTATAGTCAAGATAGGGAAACAACCTAAATGTCTCTCAATGGATGAATGGAAAAAGAGAATGTGATATATCACATGTGATATATGTGATATATATATATATGATATATATTTACATACATATACATACACACAGTGGAATATTATTTAGTCATTAAAAATGAAATCTTGCCATGTGCAACAACATGGATGGACCTTGAGGGCATTATGCTAAGTGAAATAAGTCAGAGAAAGATAAATACCTGATAATACCACTTACATGTGAAATCTTAAAAAAAAAAGGCTAAAAAATACAAAGAAACGATTGGTGGTTGTTAGAGGTGGGATACAAGGAGTTGGCAAAATGGGTGAAAATGCTCTAAAGCTACAGACTTCCAGTTAAAAAAGAAATAAGTCCTGGGGATATAATGTACAGCATGGTGACTATAGTTAATAATACCGTATTGTACATTTGAAATTACTAAGAGAGTGATTTTAACCTTTCTCACCTCAAAAGGAAAAAAAAAATTGTATAACTTCTCATACCAGAGAAGACATCATGTTTAACAGGTTTCTGCCCAGGCTTCTGGGAAGATAATGGTAGTCATGACAGTTTAATTATTGCCTCTTTCTAAATATCCACATGAAAACGGACAGAATATCTAGAGAGCAAAACCAAATCTTGGGGACAGTTTTACGACAAATTTTGATGATAGTGCATGACTATGAATCTTCAAGTATAAGAAGGTGAGAACAAACCACCAACAATCTCAAGACCTGAATGTTACTGGGTACTGTGTGAGACAAAGAAAATCAAGAATAGGATTTCTAATAGAAAAGAACAGAGGGAAAAAAATGAAAATATCCAGCAGATATTCACTGGAAAGTGTGTCAGACCAGTTCAAAGGTAGGAGTTGAAACTGGGAGAAGTTCTCACCATTAACATGGGGAGCTTTTACCAGGGACATGGTAAGTCCTTTCAAAAAGGACCAACTTGGGGCACCTGGGTGGCTCAGTCATTAAGTGTCTGCCTTTGGCTCAGGTCATGGTCCCGGAGTCCCAGCATCAAGCCCTGTGTCAGGCTCCCTGCTCTGTGGAAAGCCCGCTTCTCCTTCTCCCACTGCCCCTGCTTGTGTTTCCTTTCTAGCTGTGTTTCTGTCAAATAAATAAATAAAATATTAAAAAAAAGGACCAACTTTCTGAAAGAACCAACTGGACTCCACTTGGGGACATAGCCTATGTTGAAATGATCTTAATTCTTCACCACTGCTTTTGGCAACACTCCATCCTATGCAGGTGTGTGCTCTCCCACTCAGGTCCCATGCCTGGATTCAGGCCTGTCACTCACTTTGACCAATGAGATTATTTTATTGAGAAGTGCTGCCTCATTTCTGCTTTTACTTTTCTGCTGTAAGAGAGAACACATACAGAGAAGAGAAGGCTGCTTTAGTCATCCCAGCCAAGGCCATCCTCAGCTGGCCCAGAGTCAAGACTGTGTAGCCAGGATCAACAGAATTGCCTAGTTGATGACCTCAGTCACCTGGAGTTATATAACACTAAGGTTTTATGGTTGTTCTCTATGTGTTATTTTTGCAATATGTGTGCTAAAGAAAAATTGATTTAAGAATTTTATCTTGTGCATTTTATCCTAAAGTCTTTAACAAGTGAAATTCAGTACATGGTTTACTAAGAAAGCTATAGTTTTATGTGTTTCTTTCCTTCAAATTCATTGCTTCTTTTACGTCAATCAAATGAGCACATTCTGTTATTTGGACCCTCAACCTGGAACCACAGTTTTAGTCACTGGAGATGACAAGGTGTTGAGATAATACTTTTCATTTATATTCAAATTTACTTATTAGTAGGCTTGATTATTAATATTAACTATGAATACACTAGTAACATCATCTGTAATATATTTTATGAGATAATATACCAAATGGAAATCATTTAGCAGAGAGTAAGATCTGATGAGAAAATAGAGACGATGAACCTAGCCAATACAAGACTATGAGCTGTCAGGTAAAAGCATCAGTAGATAAGTTCAATGTGACTGTAGAAGGCAGAAATTAAACTCAAGAATGGGAATTATGTAAAATATATTACTCAACCTTAAGACAAGTTTTCTAATAAGAAAATGTGAAAAGAGGTCTAGAGTTAATTCAAGGTGAGTACTAGGAGTAATATAATCTAGCTCTTTGTCTCTTCTATCTGGTCCTCATGGGATGGAGGTGAAGCCTGCCATTGTTATCATCCCATAATTGACTTATTCTTACTTCTTTCTGAGGGACCCTTTTCTACCCAATCCATGCTGTAATTGTTTGTAATGCTTTCAGTAGAGCTGAGGGCACCAGGACTCCTCTGCTGCATTCCCCAGGCCATCAGGGACTCCGCTATTCACTGGTGATTTCATCTTTGCCTTGCTTAAATTCCCATTTGCCATCATTTTCCTCAGTCCAAGGACTGTGAGAAACCCCAGTGCAGTCGATGTATGATCTTGCAGGGCAGGTCTGCAGGTTCAGCTGCATTTTCGCTTCAGTTTCTATAAAGAAACATTTCATCGGGTTGGAAGAGGCTGCACTAGATCACCTACTTCATGCTCTTGTCTCTACAAAGGTACAAAATTGTAGGGGATTATCAGGAAGAAACACTACTAAGGACATAAAAGATGTTCTTTTTCTTTTCTTTTCTTTTTTTTTTTTAAGATTCTACTTATTTATTTGACAGAGAGAGAGGGAGAGAGAGAGAGAGAGCGAACAAGCGAGCGTGAGCACAAGCAGGGGGAGCAGCAAGCAGAGGGAAAGAGGGAAGCAGGCTCCTGGCTGAGCAGGAAGCCTGATGTGGGACCGATCCTACGACCCTGAGATCATGACCTGAACTGAAAACAGAAGCCTAACTGACTCAGCCACCCTGGCACCCCTGAAAAGATACTCTAAATTGAAGAATGGGGTACGATTAATCTATGAGCCGAGCCTAAAACAGAATGAAACTGTATTTTAAAACAAGATTTTATGTCTTGTGTGAAGTACTAAATTTAGGAAATGGGAAGTAGTATAATTTGGGGAGAGAAACAAAACATGAGAGACTTTGGACTCAGAAACAAACTGAGGGTTTTGGAGAGAAGGGGGTGGGGGATGGGAGAGCCTGGTGGTGGGTACTGAGGGCACGTATTGCATGGAGCACTGGGTGTAGGGCATAAACAATGAATCTTGGAACACTGAAAATATAAAATAAATTAAAAAATGCTTACTTTTGGCATTGTCTTTCATTTCTTTTATACAGTTTTATAAATTTGTTTGTATTTCTAGAATTAAGCACAATAGCTGTGATATCCTTGCATCTACCATTAGAGAATTGTTCAAGAAAAGTAAAGAAAGGAATATTCAGGTAAGGGATGAGACAAATTTATGTTTATTTCAGTCAAATAATTAGTCATTCATGGTATGTCTGTGTGCCTTCATTCATAAAACTTATTTTCTGATTGGTAACATTTACTTGTTACAAATTATTAAAAAGAAGTTAGTATGCACCTTATATCCCTTTTCCTGAAGGATAAATCACAACCTACTGGTTGTTTCATAATAAAAAGGTAGGCAAAGAAGCAAATGTAATGCACTCATACTTTGGGAAAAACCTCCTTTTTGATACTTGTGTATTCCCATATTTTGGCTGGTGTACCCCAGGCGGCCCATGGTATTCAGTGACTTGATGAATGATTGGTTGAATACATATTATTCTCAAAAAAATGATAATGATCTCAAAACAATGATTTCCTGTCACTGCGTACTGTCTGGTATAGTTTCATACAATATGATATAATTTGGTTAATAACAATAGGGGCTATAAATAAAACAGAAATTTTTCTGTTAAAATACTGCTAGATATCCAGTTATATGATGTGAATTTGGTAGTGTTGACAAGGTCTCCTTCCTTTCTCTAAAATCTCTCTTTTTTTTCTTCCATTACCCAGTTAATATCTGATGTCTAATGCCTGAAATTCCCCTGTTAAATCTTTATTCCTTTAGACTTAGTTTTACGATATTTAACTGTAAACACCCTTGTACAAGTTAACCTGAGCACTTAGTGTTTTTTTTTTTTAATAAATTGAATAAGGATTATTTCAGTGGATTTCCGTTTTCCATGGGAGCAGTGCAATAAAGAAGAGATCTAAGGATCTTGCCAGTCAACTATTACCAGTTTTCTCCTCTTTTGCACTAAGTTGCCAACATTTTTAGAAAAGTTAATATGTTGTGTGGAGGGGGAAGATAAGCTGAGAGCAATAGGAGCTGAGGGACGAGGGCATAGGATGAGGAAGACAGTCACGTGTCTAAGGGAGGCTGAGAGCAGAATATGGAGATTCTACCCTATGTGCCAAATCAAAAATGAATGCCTCTTAGATCATTTGATGTTTTTAACAAACCACACAGGCTGTCCCTTCTGTTGGGTGATTTAAGTCATAACTGATTTTAAAGTCTGAATAACAGAAATAGCTGTGTCATTGTATTGGAGAAAACAGAGTTTCCAAAGTATTAGAATAAGTCATGCTATTTAGCTGTATCACAAATTCAAAAGAATTGTTTTGGAAGTTTTAATACATTTATGGATCTCTCTCTAAATGGAGACATCATATAATTACTTTTCTAAAATTTTTAGTCAATACACTGATTTGAAGTTTCTATTTTTCCCCACTTGCACAGCTGTTAAAAATAAAACTGGCTTCTTGACAGATCTGTGCATATATGCAGAATCCATGGATTTCCCATCCTGGGAGTGTGTCTGAGCTTTGTCCACTTCAAGAAGGTGGTGATGCATTCTATTTTTCAGGCTTATTATTTTGGATACCAAACTAAATCTCTTGATAACCTAAACTCTCACAGATTGTTTAAATATTAACCTCTATTTGGGTCTAATGTCACTTCAGAGAACTTTAAATCAGTCTTTAATTAGATCCTTCTATTTTAAATTGGAAGCATTATCAAAAATAAAATGAATTTGAAATTATAATTAAAAATGAGAATGAATACTTATACATCTCTAAAACCTTCATATATATTTAACTTACTATTAAAATCAAGTGAAGAGCTAAGCAGGTGTAAATAATGTTTTATGCATTGATGTCATATGTGCTATAATGGGAAGAGCCCTGGATTTGGAGAGTCACATTAGAAAACTATGAGTTAGGTAACTTACATGTTATGTGCTGATGGGCAATCAAAACATGCCTTAGATTTAAGTTCTAGAAAAGGGCACCACAAAGCATACCTAACACAATTGGTTGGCAAGTAGGTGATGGTAACACAAATTCCACTGTCTTCCATGAGAGAAAAAGGATATCTTATGATAGCAGGAAATAGTTAGGAAGTTCAATTTTTAACCTTGTCTTGTACCTCTTAGCAGGTTCTTGGCATGAGCGACAAGGGAACAGGCAACCACTCAGATGTAACTGACTTCATTCTTGCAGGCTTCAGGGTCCGTCCAGAGCTCCACATTGTCCTTTTTCTCCTATTCCTGCTGGTCTATGGCATGGTACTTTTGGGGAACATTAGTATGATGGCAATCATTGTGACTGACTCCCAGCTGAACACACCAATGTATTTCTTTCTAGGCAACCTCTCCTTCATTGATCTCTCTTACTCCACTGTTATTGCCCCGAAAGCCATGGTCAACTTCCTGTCTAAGAGAAATACTGTCTCCTTTGTGGGGTGTGCTGCCCAGTTCTTCTTTTTTGCCCTCTTCATTGTAACAGAAGGGTTCATCCTGGCAGCCATGGCCTATGACCGCTTCATCGCCATCTGCAATCCTCTTCTTTACAGTGTCCACATGTCAAGACGCCTTTGCTCTCAGCTGGTCGCTGGTTCCTATCTCTGTGGCTGGCTCAGTTCTATCCTCCAAGTCAGCGTAACATTCTCAGTGTCTTTCTGTGCTTCCCGAGTCATTGATCACTTCTATTGTGATTCTTACCAAATTGAGAAGATCTCCTGTTCCAGTCTCTCTCTCAATAAGATGATATCTCTCAGTTTGGCTGCCTTCATTATTTTGCCAACAATAGTTGTTATTGTAGTGTCTTACATGTATATTGTGACCACAGTCTTGAAGATTCCCTCCAGTGAAGGGAGAAAGAAAGCCTTCTCCACCTGCAGCTCCCATTTGGGAGTGGTAAGTTTGCTCTATGGGACTGTGTCCTTTGTGTATCTCACACCTCCAAGTAACCCTGAACTTCGTAAAGTGGCTTCAGTATTTTACATATTGGTCACACCCATGTTAAACCCTCTGATCTACTCTCTAAGAAACAAGGATGTCAAACAAGCTTTGGGGAAAATCCTGTGGAAAAAAAAAGCTTTATATTAATTCTGCTTTCTTATAACTTCCTCATTAACGGACTCATTGATAATTTCATCCTGAATTGCTTTTTTTAAGAAAAAATTAATTTATTTGTTTTCAGTGTTCCAAGATTCGTTGTTTATGCCCCACACCCAGTGCCCTTAACATGGTGTCAAGTTTGAGTCACTTAAGGATCCTTAAGTTAACATTCCACAGATGACCAAATGGTTTTCATGGAAGGAGTAATAGAAATCCTTCTCTGTTCCTTAAGAGCAGTGTTAGATATCAAGCATCAATAAAATTATAGCCATTCTATCAGCATATTATACTCCCCACTCTTTGTAGATTTAACTCTATGATAGTGGGCCTACTTAGATGACTAGCAGAAGAATTGATTTGATAGGATGTTAATCTTAAAATTAGTAGCCTCTTATGATTAGAGGAAGTGTCAACCGAAAACAGGATGATTTCTGAGTTGTAATACTTAATTTTTAAAAAATCTATTCACAATGACTTAATTTGGGGCCCATAATTCTTGACTAAAAATCATGGTGTAAGATTTTTTTTGTGTGCCATCATGAGTTTAACTCAATAAATCATTGGTGTTTATATCTGATTGTATTTATTTTTAATATTGATTGCTATTGATTTATTATTATATCAAAGAGATAGAGAAAGATATTTCATATCCAATGTTCTAAAAACTGGACACCCAAATATACAAAGGGAAAGTCTTTAGTACTGATGTTCTATTTTGAGAGGACAAAAATTGCACTGGATATTTCAAATCACATTCCCCAGTTTGTACTGGATTATTTTTTTCCTTGATAGTTGCTTTTTACCTGTATAAAGCTTTTATTTGCTTTGTATTTGATTTAGTTATATGTGGTCTTTTTGTTTTCTGTTTATTTGCTAAATTGCTGTTATAATTCTAATGAAATAAGTTACATTTGGAGAGTAATATCTTTGTTGTCATTTTGTTATCTATAATTTTTAAATTTAGGTTGCACTTTCAAATGCAAAATATAGGCATTTCAAATCTCCAAATGTAAAAAAAAAATCAACAGAAAAGATTGCTGAAAAAAAATAAGGGTTAACATCCATTGTATACCTTTTATTTGTGTACCATGAGGTATGCTTTTAATGTCCATGGGAAGATGCAGAGAGCAGAAGTGCAGAAGTGAAAGGATGTTGTAATAGATTTGATGTTTAAGGTGAGTTGCCTACTTCTACAATCTCAGATATATCGATATAGCCAATCAATTCTGAAAAATCCCAGTGATCTCAGAGAGTACACAACTTGTGAGATTAGAAAAGGAGAGGGCAAAATAGGCAGCAGGATGGGGAGTGGTAGAGTCAAGTACTAGGGTGTCTAATGTGTTATTAATAAAAATAAGCTTCTCTTTTAATTCTTACAAAACCAACTTAGAAAAATTCCTTTACCAAAGACTATTTTGATATTTTTCTTTTCTTTTCTTTTTTTTTTTTTTTAAAGATTTTATTTATTTGACAGAAAGAAACACAGCTAGGGAGAGAATACAAGCAAGGTGAGTGAGAGAGGAGAGAGGGAGAAGCAGATTTCCTGACGAGCAGGGAGCTTGATGTGGGGCTTGATCCCAGGACGCTGGGATCATAACCTAAGTTGAATGCAGACACCTAATGACTGAACCACCCACATGCTGCAAGATTTGATGTTTTTCTTATAGGACAAAGTGTTTTTTGTACTATTTCGAATGTGGTCTGGAATTAAAAAAAATAGATTTTCTTTACTCCATAGCAATATTTCCAATAAATGAATTATTATTATTTTATCATTTTCTGCACTCCAGCTATGAATAGTCCTTTTTTATTTATTTAATCCAATGTAAAGTAGTCCCCTTTTTACTCATGGTTTCACTTTCCATAGTTTTTGGTTCCTGTGGTCAACTGTGGTCCAGAAGCAGATAATCCTCCTTCTGACATAGCATCAGAAGATGAGTGGTAAAAATTCTGCAAAGAAGACACCCAAGAGGCCAAAAGACATATGAAAAAGTGCTCAACATCACTGGGGTTCAGGGAAATGCAAATCAAAACCACAGTGAGATACCATCTCACCCCAGTCAGAATGGCTAAAATTAACCAGTCAGGAAACAACAGGTGTTGGCGAGGATGTGGAGAAAGGGGAGCCCTCCTATACTCTTGGTGGGAATGCAAACTGGTGAAGTCACTCTGGAAGACATTATGGAGGCTCCTCAAAAAGTTGAAAATACAGCTACCCTAGGACCCAGCAATCACACTATTGGGTATTTAAAGATACAAATGTAGTGATCTGAAGGGGCATGTGCACCTGAATGTTTATAACAACAATGTCCACAATAGCCAAACTATGGACAGAACCTAGATGTCCATCAACAGATGGATGGATAAAGAAGATGGGGTATATATACACAATGGAATATTACACAGCCATCAAAACCCTGAGTTGCCCTTTGCAACGAGGTGGATGGAACTAGAGGGTATTATGCTAAGTGAGTCAATCAGAGAAAGACCATCATCATATAATCCCACAGATATGAGGAATGTGAGAAACAAGGCAGAGGATCACAGCGGACGGAGGGAAAAATGAAATAAGATGAAACCAGAGAGGGAGACAAATCATAAGAGACTATTAATCTCAGGAAACAAATCGAGGGCTGCTTGAGGGGAGGGGGGTGGGAGGGATGGACATTGTGGTGATGGGGAAGGTGATGGACATTGGGGAGGGTATGTGCTATGGGGATTGCTGTGAATTGTGTAAGACTTATGAATCAGACCTGTACTCCTGAAACAAATAATATATCATATCATGCTAATAATTTTAAAAAGATGAGTGGTAGCCTAGCACTATGTCATTCACCCCACTTGTCCATATGATGGACAATTTATCACCTCATATCATCACAAGAAGAAGGGTGAGTACAGGATAATGAGATCTTTTGAGAGAGACCATATTCAGATAACTTTTATTGTATATTGTTATAATTGCTCTACTTCATTATTAGGGTTTTGTTTTAATATTTTACTATGCCTAATTTATAAATGAAGTCTTAGCATAGATATACATTTATAGGAGAAAAAATAGTACTACAGAATTTGGTACTATCTGCAGTTTTAGGTATAAACTGGGAGTCTTGTAATACATCCCTGTGAATAAAGGGTGTCTACTGTATACAAGTTTGATATTTCATAAAACATTGAAAATTACTTTGGCTAATGTAAGCAAGTGAAATTTATTAGAAGGTTTTGTAGAGAACATGAATGGATAGAAAAACTAGGGAACCAGTCTTATAGAAACCAAAGAATCCCAAGGGATGAAGAGATTGGAACTGTAGAAGAGTCTGCTAGCAGAATTCAGTTTCACTGAAGGTCGCATCTGGAATATGTAAACTCCAAGTATTTTCAAACTTTTTTCTCTTTCCTATAAATTTACATTTTGATAGCATATACCATATAGGCCAAGATTTTTTTTTAAGATTTTATTTATTTATTTGACAGAGAGAGAGAGAGAGAGAGAGAGAGAGAGAGAAATCACAAGAGTAGGCAGAGAGGCAGGCAGAGAGAGGAGGAAGCAGGCTCCCCTCTGAGCAGAGGGCTGATGCAGGCCTTGATCCCAGGACCCTGAGATCATGACCTGAGCCGAAGGCAGAGGCTTTAACCCACTGAGCCACCCAGGCACCCACAGGCCAAGTTTTGAGTACATGTGTGCCCCTTTACTAGGAGATGGCTAGATCCATGGCTACAAACTTATTTAATTACAAAAAAAATCAAATCTTCAAAATGTAATAACATACCTATAAAATGGCTTAAATCCCCAGACCTGAGAATACTAAATATTGGTGAGGTGGTAGAGCAATAGGAACTCTCATTTATTGCTCATGAGGATAGAAAACAGTACAGCAGACAGTTTGGTAGCTCCTTATTAATTAAACATAGATAAATTGTGTAAACCTGCATTTTGTGCTCCTAGTTATCTTAAAAAAAATTTTTTTATTATGTTATGTTAGTCACCATAGAGTACATCATTAGTTTTTGATGTAGTGTTCCATGATTCATTGTTTGCATATAACACTCACTGCTCCTAGCTGATTTAAAAACTTATGTTCACCTGAAAATCCAAAGGATAGTCAGTGATGTCACTAATTTAATAGCTACTGTGGTGGATACAGGGAACCATGCATTTTTCAAAGGCCATAGACCTTTGTGTAACAAATAATGAATACTTGCATATACAAATTTTAAAAACTTAGGAGGTCAAGGGATCCATGGATGAAATGTAGACTGTGAACAAAGAATCATACTATATTACAAGTATATGACATAATTTTAATGAAGAGAATGAGAATAAAGTTGCTGGCCTAATTAACTTTATAGAGCAGATTTTTGGCTGGAAAATATAAGGATAAATAGAAAAGGAACAGCGCATAAGCACTGTAGTCTGGTTGGTAATGTTGTTTCTCACAGAGAGATGGGGTTACAATCTTGAAACTTGAGTCAGTGCATATTGGGATGGAATAAATTAAAGTAAATGCATGGCAAATGGTGGAAACCATCCCATTTCCCACTACTGAAATGGGAGGTTACAGATCAGCAAAGGAGAAGGTGAGAATAAATCATATGGCATGGGATTTGAGTTGAGCCATCAGTATGAACTCATCTTTAGATTAGTATTGATGCAGAGGAGTAGATGCAGAAACAGTGCTAGATTTGTATGTAAACATAGACACACATATGTGTGCGCATGTGTAGCTGTTTGTTGAGAGAGTCTAGAAGTAATAACACCTCAGTAACAACCAATACATCTAGCAATTCTGGTTTCTAATTACATTCTCAAGCAAAAAAAAAAAAAAAAAAAGCAGAAATCACTGCACAAATCACTGATTCTTAGGTGGGACAAGGGACATCCAAGATGATCCTGAAGAATCTTATAGTGCCAGAAAGTAAAGGGGTCCTTAATGCACAAAGAAAAACATGGGACTTTTCAAAAGGACACAGGAATCAATTGAAAGAGCTCTAAATTACCCAAGGTGGAAAAATTTGAGCAAAAAATAAAGAACATAGTATTGTATTATAATTCAAAGTAAATCCATGGTACATAATGATTTAAGAAATAAATCAGAGAGGGGAGATAAATTTTCTATACAGAAGAATTCTCAATAATTTATGTAGATATGTTTTAACCTCCAGAAAGTAGAACTTGACCCCTTGAGTATGAGATGCTCTTAGTGTATTGTTTGTGAAGATTTTTACGGAAGGTATGAAGATAATTTGATAATGGAGAAACCTGGAAAACACTACCTCAGCCAGATAACCATAGTCTATATCATCAATGATAAGTCATGGAGGTAATAAGAATTTGCTGATGTCATGTGATGCAGGGAACTTTATCTCTCTGATTTTTCTTCTCAAAACCCACACTCAGTTTAACTGGGGGTAAAAGCATCAAACAAAGCCAAATTGAAGGACATTCTGTAAAATACTTGGCCAGAGCTCCTCAAAACAAAAGATCACCCAAAACAAGAAAAGTCTGAGAAAGTAACTGAATCAAGAGATGCCTGTTAGACAATGAGCATTAATGCAGTGTGCTGGATAGAATCCTGGGACAATAAAAGGACATTAGAGGAAAAAATGTTTGTGAAATCTGCATTAAGTGTGGAGTTTAGTTAGTAGTAATATATCATTCTTGCTTCCTTTGTTGTGACAAATATTCCACAGCAATGTAAGGTGTTAATAGCATGGGAAACTTGGCAAGGGGTATGTAGGAACTCACCGTACTATCTTTGTAATTTTTCTGTAAATATGAAACTATGAAAAAGGGAAAAGTTTTTTAAGTAAAAGTAATAAGGAGTGCCTGGCTGGCTATGTCTTATAGCATGTGATTTTGGGCTTGTGAGTTCAAGCTCCAGGTTTGGGGTGGAGCTTACTCAACCAACCAACCAACAAACAAAAAAACAAACAAATGCAATGAACATATATTTAGGAAGGGAACATTAACACCAGAAAGACCGTCTTTTTTTTTTTTTAATTTAGTATAGTCCAACACTTTGAGAGCCCATCCCAACATGCCCATTCTAAGCATATATTTCTGTTTCTGACATCCAGCAATTATTCTTGGGGCTGTCAAAAAACAAAAACAAAATAAAAAAACCTCTAATACTTCCTAAAAAATATTTTGCAACTTCCTATATTCAGAATCAAGTCAGAATTTTTGTGCTTCTCTGTAATTGTATTAGGCACCTATCTTGACATATTGCCATATTGCCATCTGTGGAATAAATGGTAAATATAACTACCACTTATACAAACCATGTATAGAAAGAACAATGAAGAGGAAAGAAGATAAATGATACAATAAGTAATGAAAATTGCTAACTACATGTATTTTTATTTTTATTTTTAGATTTTTATTTTTAGATTTGATCCAAATCCATCGCTTGACTCTGTCCAGGTTTACTGGGACATTCTGAGACTCCTAATTAAGATTGATCTCAATCACCCTGGTAACTTCTTTTATCCATCAGTGTCCAATGTCCAATGTGTCCAATATCATGTTCACCAGCCATTACCATTAGATAGAATAATATGAAATAAGGTAATTTAGATCACCTTTAAAGAT
>PITA01030535.1:0-16373 GCA_004023965.1 Spilogale gracilis | reverse complement strand
CTGCATTTTGTGGTTACCCTTTGCCAAAGTTCTGCTCTGCCCAGGCTCACTGAGGAGGGAGGAACAGGTTATAGATTCCTGTGAGCCCTTTTGCAGGGGACTTCTTTCTGAATGCTTGGTTTTTTTTTTTTTGTTTTTTTTTTTTGAGTATGGACATTTGTTTTATTTTTTTCTTTTCTTTTTGTTACATTATTTTATTTTTTCAGTGTTCCAAGGTTCATTATTTATGTCCCACACCCAGTGCTCTATGCAATTTGTGCCCTCAATACCCACCACCATGCTCACCCATCCCCCCACTCCTCCCTTCCAAGACCCTTAGATTGTTTCTGAGTCCAAAGTCTCTCATGTTTCATCCCCCTCCCTGATTTACCCCAGTTCACATTTCCTTTCTGTCTCCTACTGTCCTCCATGTTACTCCTTATGGTCCAAAAGTAAGTGAAACTGTATGATATTTGACTTTCTCTGCTTGGTTTATTTCACTCAGCATAATTCCTCCAATCTGGTCCATGTTGCTACAAAAGTTGGATATTCATCCTTTCTGATGGAGGTGTAATATTCCATTGTATGTATGGACCACATCTTCTTTATCCATTCATCTGTTGAAGGGCACCTTGGCTCTTTCCACAGTTTGCTGATTGGGGCCATTGCTGCCCTGAACATTGGGGTACATATGGCCCTTCTTTTCATTACATCTGTATCTTTAGGGCAAATACCCAGTAGTGCAATTGCAGGGTCATAGGGTAGCTCTATTTTTATTTTTTAAAGGAATCGCCACAGTTCCATTGATCTAGGTGTCTGTTTTTGTGCCAGTACCATACTGTCTTGATGATTATAGCTTTGCAATAGAGCTTGAAGTCTGGAATTGAGATGTTGCCAATATTGTTTTTTTTTTCCCCCCAGCATTCTTCTGGCTATTTGGGGTCTTTTCTGGTTCCATACAATTTTTAGGATTATTTGTTTCATATCTTTGAAAAAAGTTGTTGGTATTTTGATAGAGATTGCATTAATGTGTAGATTGCTGTAGGTAGCATAGACATTTAACAATATTTATTTTTCCAATCCATGAGCATGGGACATTTTTCCATTTCTTTGTGTCTTCCTCAATTTCTTTCATGAGTACTTTATAATTTTCTGAGTACAGATTCTTTGCCTCTTTGATTAGATTTATTCCTGGGTATCTTACAGTTTGGGATGCAGTTGTAAATGGAATCAACTCTTTAATTTCTCTTTCTTTTGTCTTGTTGGTATACAGAAATGCAACTGGTTTCTGTGCATTAATTTTGTATCCTGACACTTTACTGAATTCCTGTATAAGTTCCAGCAGTTTTGGAGTGGGGTCTTTTGGGTTTTCCACATAACGTATCATATCATCTGCAAAGAGTGAGAGTTAGACTTCTTCTTTGCCAATTCAGATGCCTTTTATTTCTTTTGTTGTCTGATTGTTGAGGCTAGGACCTCTAGTGCTATGTTGAATAGCAGTGGTGATAGTGGACAGCCATACCGTGTTCCTGACCTTAGGGGAAAAGCTCTCAGTTTTTCCCCATTGAGAATGATATTTGTTGTGAGTTTGATGATATTGAGGTATGTACCCTCTATCTGTACACTATGAAGACTTTCCCCCCAATATCTTATTTATGTATTTGACAGAGAGAGAGAGGAAGAGAGAAAGAGATCATAAATAGGCAGAAAGGCAGGGAGGAAGCAGGCTCCCTGCCAAGCAGAGAGCCAGATGCAGGCCTTGATCCCAGGACCCTGAGATCATGACCTGAGCCGAAGGCAGAGGCTTAACCCACTGAGCCACCCAGGCACCCAAGACTTTTGATCAAGAAAGGATGCTGTACCTTGTCAAATGCTTTTTCAGGGTCTATTGAGAGTATTATATGGTTCTTGTTCTTTCTTTTATTAATGTATTGTATCATGTATTGCATCACATTGATTGATTTATAGATGTTGAACCAACTTTGCAGTCCAGGAATAAATCCCACTTGATTGTGATGAATAATCCTTTGAATGTACTGTTGGATCCTGTTGGCTAGTATTTTGATGATAATTTTTGCACCCCTGTTCACCAGGGATATTGGTCTGCAATTCTCCTTTTTGATGGTGTCTTTCTCTGGTTTGGGATCAAGGTGATGCTGGCCTCATAAATTGAGTTTGGAAGTTTTCCTTCCATTTCTATTTCTTGAAACAGTTTCAGGAGAATTGGTATTAATTCTTCTTTAAATGTTTAGTAGAATTCCCCTGGGAATCAGTCTGGTCCTGGGCTCTTCTTTCTTGGGAGGTTGATTACTGTTTCAATCTTTTTACTGGTTATGGGTCTGTTAGGTTTTCTATTTCTTCCTGGTTCTGTTTTGGTAGTTTATATAGCTCTAAGAATGCATCCATTTCTGGGCGCCTGGGTGGCTCAGTGGATTAAAGCCTCTGCCTTCAGCTCAGGTCATGATCTCAGGGTCCTGGGATCAAGCCTGATTCCTCTGCTCTCTCTGCCTGCCTCTCTGTCTGCTTGTGATCTCTCTCTGTCAAATAAATAAATAGGATCTTTAAAAAAAAGAAAAAGAAAAAAAGAACACATCTATTTCTTCCAGATTGTCAAATTTGCTGGTGTGTTGTTGCTCATAATATGTTCTTGTAATTGTTAGTAATTTGGGTCCTTTGTCTTTTCTTTTGGATAAGTCTGGCCAGGGTTTTATCAATCTCATTCATTCTTTCAAAGAACCAGCTCCTAGTTTTGTTTATCTGTTCTACTGTTCTTTTGGTTTCTGTTTCATTGATTTCTGTTCTGATCTTTATTATTTCTCTTCCCCTGCTGGTTTTAGGCTTTCTTTGGTGTTCTTTCTCCAGATCCTTTAGGTGGAGGATTAGGTTGTGTATTTGAGACTTTCTTGTTTCCTGAGAAAGGCTTGCATTGCTATATACTTTCCTCTCAGGACTGCCTTTGCTGTATCCCAAAGATTTTCAACAGTTGTGTTTTCATTTTCATTTGTTTCCATGAAATTTTTTTAAAGATTTTATTTATTTATTTGACATAGAGAGATCACAAGTAGGCAGAGAGAGTAGAGGAAACAGGCTTCCCACCAAGGAGAGAGCCCGACATGGGCCTCGATCCCAGGAGGGGCCTGAGATCATGACCTGAGCTGAAGGCAGAGGCTTTAACCCACTGAGCCACCCACGTGCCCTGTTTCTGTTAATTTTTTAAATTCTTCTTTAATTTTCTGGTTGACCCATTCATTCTTCAGTAGGATGCTCTTTTTTTTTTTTTTTTAAAGATTTTATTTATTTATTTGACAGAGAGAAACACAGTGAGAGAGGGAATACAAGCAGGGGGAGTGAGAGAGGGAGAAGCAGGCTTCCTGCCGAGCAGGGAGCCTGATGTGGGGCTCGATCCCGGGTCTCCGGGATCATGACCTGAGCCTAAGGCAGTCGCTTAACCAACTGAGCTACCCAGGTGCCCCTTTTCAGTAGGATACTCTTTAACCTTCATGTATTTGAGTTCTTTCTGACTTTCCTCTTGTGGTTGAGTTCTAGTTTCAAAACATTGTGGTCTGAAAATATGCAGGGAATGATCCCAATCTTTTTGTACTGGCTGAGACCTGATTTGTGGCCCAGGATGTGATCTTTCCTGGATAATGTTTCATGTGCACTTGAGAAGAATGTGCATTCTGTTACTTTGGGATGGAATGTTCTGAATGTATTTGTGATGTCTATTGGTCCAGTGTGTCATTTAAAGTCTTTATTTCCTTGTTGATCTTTTGCTTAGATGATCTGTCCATTTCAGTGAGGGAGGTGTTAAAGTCCCCTACTATTATTGTATTATTATCTATATGTTTCCTTGATTTTGTTATTAATTGGTTTATATAATTTTGTGCTCCCATTTATAATTGTTAGATCTTCTTGTGGGTAGACCCTTTAAGTATGATATAGTGTCCTTCCTCTTATTATCACCTTTGGCTTAAAATATAATTCATCTGTTATAAAGATTGCCACCCCAGTTTTGTTTTGATGTCCATTAGCATGGTAAATTGTTTTCCACCTCCTCACTTTATATCTGGATGTGCCTTTTGGTCTGAAGTGAGTTTCTTGCAGACAGCATATTGATGGGGCTTTTTAAAAAAAATCCATTCTGATACCCTGTGTCTTTTGATTGGAGCATTTAGCCCATTTACATTCAGGGTAACTTTTGAAAGATATGAATTTAGTGCCGTTGTACGGCCTCTGAGGTGACTGTGACTGTATATTGTCTCTGTTCCTTTCTGTTATGTTACTTTTAGGCTCTCTCTTTTCTTAGAGAACCCTTTTCAGTACTTCCTGTAGGGCTGGTTTGGTGTTTGCAAATTCTTTTAGTTTTTGCTTGTCCTCAAAGCTTTGTATCTCTCCTTTTATTTTCAATGACAGCCTAGCTGGCTATAGTATTTTTGGCTGCACATTTTTCTTGTCAGTGCTCTGAATATATTATGCCAGTCTTTTTTGGCCTGCCAGGTCTCTGTGGAGAGGTCTGCCGCCAATCTAATATCTCTACCATTATATGTTACAGACTTCTTGTACTGAGCTGCTTTCAGGGTTTTCTCTCTCTTTTTAAAAATTTTTAAAAAAGATTTTATTTATTTTATTTGACAGAGAGAGAGATCACAAGTAGGCAGAGAGGTAGGCAGAGAGAGAGGAGGAAGCAGGCTACCTGCCGAGCAGAGAGCTCGATGTGGGCCTTGATCCCAGGACCCTGAAATCATGACCTGAGCCGAAGGCAGAGGCTTTAATCCACTGAGTCACCCAGGGACCCTCAGGATTTTCTCTTTGTCACTGAGACTTGTATGTTTTAGTATTAGATGATGAGTTGTTGACCTATTTTTATTGATTTTGAGGGGGGTTCTATGTGCCTCCTAGATTTTGATGCTTGCTTCCTTCTTCAAATTAGGGAAATTCTTTGCTATAATTTGCAGGTATAAGTATAATAGTATACCTTCTGTCCCTCTCTCTCTTCTTCTTCTGGGATCCCAATTATTCTAATACTGTTTCATCTTATGATATCAGTTATCTCTCACGTTCTCCCCTCATGGTCCAGTAGTTGTTTATCTCTTTTTTCTCAGCTTCTTTGTTGTCCATCATTTGGTCTTCTATATCACTAATTCTTCTGCCTCATTTATCCTAGCAGTAAGAGCCTTCATTTTTGATTACACCTCATTAATAGCTTTTTTCATTTCAACTTGATTAGATTTTGGTTCTTTTATTTCTCCAGAAAGGGATTTTATTTCTCCAGAAGGGGATTCTCTAATATCTTCTGTGTTTTTTTTTTCAAGCCTAGCTAGCATCTTGATAATCATTATTCTGAACTCTAGTTCTGACATCTTGCTAATGTTTGTATTGATTAGGTCCCTAGACATCAATACTGCTTCTTGTTCTTCTTTTGTGGGGTGAGTTGTTTCACTTTGTCATTTTATCCACATGAGAATAGATGAATGGGCACCTTGTCATTTTATCCACATGAGAATAGATGAATGAGAGAACAAAATACTAAAAGGGTAGCAATGACCTGAGAAAAATATACATTAACCAAATCAGAAGAGAACTGAAACCACAAGGAGAAGATATATATATATATATATATATATATATATATATATATATATATATCAGACTGGTGAATAGAACAGGGCCACACACTTCATTTTGGGTGTATTTTGGTCTATAGAAGAAACTGCCTCCCAAAATTTTAAAGAATGAAGAAAAATATATATAATGGGTAAATACTATATATATATATATATAATGGGTAAATACAATGGAAGGATGGAATATGACTGCAAAGATGAAAATTCAAAAAATATTTAAAAAAAGAAATTGATAAGAAGTTGGTTGAAAAAAGAAAAAGAAAAGGAGAGAATGTGATCAGGCTGGAGACTAGAATAAATCCATAGGCTATATTTAGGGTATATTTTGATCTGTTAGAAAAAACTGTATCCCAAAATTTTAAAGAAGCAAAAACTTATATGTATATACAAAGTAAGGTTAAATGCAATGAAGTTATAGAATATAACTATAACAATGAAAATTTTAAAAGGTTTTAAAAAAGATATTAATAAGATAAAATAGTTAAAGGTTAAAATAGGAAAGAGGAAAGATTAAGAAAAATAGAATAAGAAAGAATAACATTAAAAAAATTTAACTTCAAAAGACTAAAGAATCATGGGAAAAAAGCCATGAATTCTATGTGCTGTGTTCCCTTAGCGCTGAAGTTCGGCAGTTCTCATTGATCGGTGAACTTGGTCTTGGTGGGATGTTCTTGCTGACCTGGCGGAGGCACCTATTGCAGTGATTCTCAGATGTCTTTGCCCAAGGTGGAATTGCACTATCGTTGCCAGGGTCCAGGCTAAGTAATCTGCTTGGTTTTGCTCTCAGTAATTTTGTTCCCTGAATGCTTTCTGTATAGCTTTGGAGGACGGGAATGAAGATAGCAGCCTTTTCCAGTCTCTGGCCCAGAGGAGTCGAAAGCTCAGGGCCCCATTCCTCAGAGTGACCCCAGAGAAAAGCTGTCAATTGCACCTCTCTCCCTGGTTCTCGGCTGTACTCCGTGTCACCCAGCCTGTGACCAAGCATTTCTATCTCTGGCACCTGGCCCCAGTTGTAGTCTCCACACCCAGCAGGTTCCTGCAGCACACTCCTGTGCCACTACTTCTGGTGGAAGAAGGTGAGTCTCCCCAGATTTTCCACTTGTGTGGTCCCTGCTCAAAGAGTAGTGGCCCAATTGTGCTTGGAACCATGGTTTAAGATATCCCTGTGCTGAGAGCCCCTTCCTTTGCTCTGCCTTTGTAGCCATCTTCTCTGCCCTGATACCTGGAAGCTCTGCTACACTAAGGCACCCCCAGTCTTCCTGTGACCCCAAGGTCCTGAGACTCCACTGTGTTTGTGAGGGCTCCATCCCCTGCTTAGCCTCTGGAGCAATGTCCCTCAGTGGAGCAAAGTTCTAAAAGTTCAGATTTTGTGCTCCACTGCTCTAATCACTTGCTGAGAGGCAGTGCCTCACCCTGTGGTCTGTCTTCATGTATATCGCCTCAGATTCACTTCCCCGCATGTCCTACTTTTCAGAAAGTGGTCACTTTTCTGTTCATAGAATTGCTGGTAGTCCTCTCTTTGTCCTCCTGTTGAGTTTGCAGGTGTTCAGAATGGTTTGATAACTATCTGGCTGAATTCCTGGGAGCTGACGAAATTTAGGTCTCCTGCTCCTCCGCCATCTTGCTTGAGGTTTCAAGTTATTTTTTGTGAGCCATGTAATATAGAGTTCCAATTTTGTTTCTTTGCATGTAGTTACCAGTGTTCCCAGGACCATTTATTAGGGGGCTATGTTTTGCCATGAATATTCTTGACTCTTTTGTCAAATGTTAGCTGTGTGTGTATGGGTGGGTGTATTTCTCAGCTCTTCATTCAGTTCCTTTGGTTTTTGTGTCTGTTTCTTCAGCCAGCCCCATAATGTTTTGAGTATTAGAGTTTTAGAATATAGTTTGAATAATGAATTGGGATGCCACATGCTTTGTTCTTCTGGTGTCATGGTGGCTTTGGCAATTGGGGATTTTGTGGCTCCATACAGATTTTAGGCTTTTCTCTATCTGTGAAAAAGGCCACTCATTTAATAGGGATTGCACTAAATCTATAGATGGTTTTGAGTAATGTGGACATTTTAGCAATTTTAATTCTTTCAATTCATCAACACAGTATATCTTAATTCATTTTTGTTCATCAAACTTTTGTAGTTTGAATTGTACAGATCTTTTGCTTCCTTGATTAAATTCATTCCTAAGTAATTTATTGTTTTTGATGCTATTGTGAGCAGGAAAACAAATCTTTTCCCATATTTTGTTGCTATTGTATAGAAAGGCAACTCATTTCTGTATGTTGAGTTTCTGTTTTGCCACTTTAGTAAACTTGTTGATGAGTTCTAACAGTGTTTTGGTGGTGTCTAGGATTTTCTCTATATAAGATCATATCATTTCCAAATAAAGATGTTTATACTTTAAAAAAATTTGGATGCCATTTATTTCTTTTCTTGCCTAATTGCTGAGGCTAGGACTATAGTACTGTGTTGTATAAGAGTAGGAAGGGTTAACATCCTTGTCTTGCTTCTGATTTTAGAGGAAAAACTTCCAAGTTGTTGCCATGGAGTATGTTAGCCTTGGCTTTATCATATTTGACCTCTGTTATGTTGAGGCACATTCCTTCTACACCTAATTTGTTGAGAGTGCTTACCATGAAAAGGTGTATTTTGTTAAATGTTTTTCTGCCTCTAGTGATATAATCATATGGTTTTTATCTTTCATTCTATTAATGTGTTGCATTGCATCTATTGGTTTATGTAGTTGGTTCATCCTGTGTCCCTGCTATAAATCCCTCTTGATCATGGTATATCATTTATACTTTTTCTACATGCTGTTGAATTTTGTTTGCTAATATTTTGTTGAGAAATTTTGCATCTATATTGACCAGAGATATGGGTCTATGGGTTTCTTTCTTAATTTTTTCTCTGTAGTATTTATCTGTATTTGATTATCAGGGTAATGCTGACCTTGTAAAATGAGTTAAGAGCATCTTTCTTGTTCTGTTTCTTTGAAGAGTTTGAGGAGGGTTGGTGCAAGTTCTTTTTTTTTTTTTTTTTAAAGATTTTATTTATTTGACAGAGAGAAACATAGCCAGAGGGGGAACACAAGCAGGGGGAGTGAGAGAGGGAGAAGCAGGCTTCCTGCCGAGCAGGGAGCCCGATGTGGGACTCGATCCCAGGTCTCCGGGATCATGACCTGAGCCGAAGGCAGTTGCCCACCCAACTGAGCCACCCAGGCGTCTCGCAAGTTCTTTTTAAAATGTTTGAAAGTGATGTGTAGCTGTACCTATATCAGAGAAAATAGACTTTCAGCCAAATTTGGTGACAGGTGATAAATAATGTATTAAGTACAGGGGTCAATGCATCAGGAAGACAAAATAATGGTAAACATATGGATCCAACATGAGAGCACCTAAATCTATTAAGCAAACATTAACAGATATGAAGGGAGAAATGACAACAATGAAATAATAGTAGGGGCTTCATTAGTATCATATTAACAATGGACAAATCATCCTGATAGAAAATTAACAAGGAAATATTAGATATGAACTACACTTTAGACTAAAAAATTTAACAGCTATCTATGGAATATTTCATCCAACAGCAGCAGAATACACATTCTTGTCAAGCATACCAGGAACACTGTCCAGGATAGATCACAAGATAATTTACAAAACAAGCCCTAGAAAATTTCAGAGGACTGAAGTCATGCAAGTAGGTATTTTTGTTTGTCACAATGGTATTAGACTAAATATCAATAACCATAAGAAAGCTGGAAAATGCACAAATATGTTGAAATTAAACAACATATTCCCCCAAAATCAATGGGTCCAAGAGGACACCAAAGGGAAATGAAGAAATACCCTAAAAAATGAAAATGCAAACACTACTTACCAAAATTTATGAGATACCAGAAATGCAATATAAGGGGAATATATATAGGAATAAAAACATATATCAAGAAAAAATCCTCAAGTAACCCAACTTTAATTCCTCAAACAACTGAAAAGAGTCAACTAAACTCAGAGTTAACAGAAGGAAAAAATAGCAAAGAGCAGAGCATAAATCAATGAAATAGAGACCAGAAAAACAATAGGAAAATCATCCTGGAATTCAAAAGAGAACAGAACTCACTGTATGATCTTTGATTGTGTTCTTCTATGAAAAATTAGGTATGGTTCATTCTGGTTGGTAAATATTATGGATATCAAAAACACTTTAGGCCCTGGCTATGATAAGGCATAGTTGGAGGACCCTAGGCTTGTTTTATCCCTTGGACACAACTAGATAACTCTCAAATCGTTCTAAATACCCTAGCAATTAGTGGACAGCCAGACAGAACAGACTCCACAACTAAAGTGAGAGAAGTCACACTGAAGAAGAGAGGAAGTGTAGAGACGTGGTTTAGGGTAGAAACAGATTGTAGGTTCTATGGAGGGAAAGGAGCTGCAGTTGTAGACAAAGGAGAGAGATGGGAACAGACAGGGAACGTACAAGGAGAACACTTCCAAAACGGAATTGGCTGGGCAAGTGAGAAGGGCTGATTTTTGTGCATTATTTCAATAAGCAGGGTTTAAGTTCTGAAGTTTTAAAGGTTAGATGGCTTGGCTGGGATAGAGCCCCGAGGTCACTGCCCTGCTCCTGAAGAGAAGGCAGGCAGACATCCCGGGGGACAGATGGTGTTCAAACAGCCATCTGGAAAGTGCTTGGGGCACACAGTGGGTAGACTATTTACTCTTCTTGGAAGAGTCCCTGAGAAGTAGTGTTCATGGGGATGTCTTTCTGTGTACAAAGGGGCCTGCTGGCACCCTTTCCCTCCCCTGCCCTGAGCATAAACACAGATTCACCAGCAGAAAGCAGCTTAATCCCAAACTGGACGCCTAACCTACTTACACCAGGTACCATAACTCTGTGCTCTAGTGTGCCTGCCCTTCTCAATCAAGCTTGTCTCAGTCCCAGTGCAGTGAGACCCTCTCCCAGCAGATCAGTGCAGTGCCATGCTCACACCACATCTCCCAACCAGAGAGTTCTGCAGGCCCTCCGTTGTAGTGCAAGTGGTATCTGGTCACATTTCACCAGCAGACCAGAGCACATCTACTTAAAACTCACCACATTCTGGCCAAGGACCACACACTGCCCACTGCAGACAAGGGGAGCCTCTGCAGATGATTGACCTGAAGGACAGAGCAGCCAAAACACAGTAACACAGTGGATGCAGCACACCCCAGAGACACTCCCTGAAGTGCCAGGCTCTGGACACTGTATGGCCTCTTCAGAAAGCTCTCACTCTCAGAATCAGTCAACATAACTGGCTTTCCTAACACACAGAAGAAGGCAGAGACTTAAAAAAAAAGCCAAAACAGAGGAATTCATTCCAAAAGAAAGAATAAGATAAGGTTCATGGACAAAAGGAATATGCCCAGTGGAGAATTTAAAGCAACTCTTATAAGGATACTTTCTGTGCTCAAGGAAGGTAGAGATACTTAGCACCTAAATAAGAGAGTTAAAAATGACCAGTCACAAATGAAAACTATAATAACTGAGTTTTGAAACAGGCTTGATGCAATAAACAGAAGGATGGAAGAGGCCGAGGTATGAATAAGTGATACAGAAGACAAAATAATTGGAAACTAATGAAGCAAAACAAAAGAGAGAATGAAGAATTATGGAACACAAGGGTAGACTTAGGGAACTCAGGGACTCTCTCAAACATAATAACATTTGTATCACATGAGTCCCAGAAGAAGAGAAAGGGGGCACAAAATTTATTTGAAGAGGTAATAGTTGAAAACCTTCCTAATCTGGGGAAGGAAACAGACATCAAATCCATGAGGCATAGAGAACTTCCATCAGCAGGTCAAAACCACGGATATATTGGAAGTAAATTGGCAAAATATAGCAATAAAGAAAAAATTCTTAAAAGCAGCAAGACAAAAGAAGCCCCTAAAATACTCGCTGTCTTATTATCTATGTTTTTTTTTTTTTTAAGATTTTATTTATTTGACAGAGAGAAACAGCTGGATAATGAACACAAGCAGGGGGAGTGAGAGAGGGAGAAGCAGGCCTCCCGCTAAGCAGGGAGCCCAATGTGGGACTCAATCCCAGAACTCCGGAATCATGACCTGAGCCAAAGGCAGACGGTTAATGACTGAGCTACCCAGGTGCCCCTCTCTTTTTTTTTAAATTTAATTTTTCTTCTTTGTTTTTTCAACCAGCTTCTTATCAGTTCCTTTTTAAAAATCTTTTTAAAATTGTGTAAGACTGATGATTCACAGACCTGTACCCTTGAAGCAAATAACACATTATATATCAAAAAAAATAAACAAAACAGAATCTTTTTAATTTTCATTTTATAGTCATATTCCATCCTTTCAATGTATTTACCTATATTTTTGTATATATATTTTTTTCTTTCTTTAAAATTTTGGGAGGCAGTATTTTCTAACCAAAATACACCCAAAGTCTAGGGTATGACTCTGTTCTATTCACCAGCTTGATCATACTCTTCTTTTTTGTTCTTTTCCCCTCAGTTTTGGGTCTCTTCTGATTTCTTTTAGCAAATATTTTTATGGGGTCATTGTTACTCTTTTAGCATTTTGTTCTCTTGTTCAACTATTCTTTTATAGACAAAATGGAAAAACTTACCTCAAAAAAAAAAAAAAAGGAAAGGAAAGAAAAGAAAAGAAAAGAAAAGAAAAGAAAAGAAAAGGAAAGAACAAGAGGCAGTACTGATGGCCAGGGAGCTAATCAACATGGACACTAGTAAGATGTCAGAATTAGAGTTCAGAATGACGATTGTAAAGATACTAGCTAGGCTGGAAAAAAGTGTAGAAGATACTAGAGAAACCCTTTCTGGAGAAATAAAATCTAACCAAGTCAAAATGAAAAAGGCTATCAATGAGATGCAATAAAAAATGGAGGCTCTGACTGCTTGGATAAATGAGGCAGAAGAGAGAATTAGTGACAGAGAGGACAAAATGATGGAGAATAAAGAAGCTGAGAAAAAGAGAGAAAAGCAACTATTGGACCATGAGGGGAGAATTTGAGATAAGTGACACCATAAAATGAAACAATATTAGAATAATTGGGATCCCAGAAGAAGAAGAAAGAGAGAGAGGGGCAGAAGGTATATTGGAGCAAATTATAGCAGAGACATCATTAATTTGGGGAGGGGAACAAGCATCAAAATTCAGGAGGTACAAAGAACCATCCCCCAAAATTAACAAAAATACATGACCACCCTGACATCTAATAGTAAAACTTATAAATCTCAGAGACAAAAAGAAAATTCTGAAAGCAACTCAGGACAAGAGTTTGTAAACTACAACAGTAGAAACATTAGGTTGGCAGTAGAGCTATCCAGAAAACCTGGCAGGCCAGAAAGGACTGGCATTATATAATCAGGGTAATAAATGAGAAAAATATGCAGCCAAGGATACTATATTCAGCTAGGCTGTCATTGAAAATAAATGGAAAGATAAAAAGCTTCTAGGACAAACAGAAACTAAAAGAATTTGCAATCACCAAACCAGCCCCATAGGGAATATTGAAAGAGGTCCTCTGAGCAAAGACAGAGCCTAAAATAACATAAACCAGAAAGGAACAGAGATAACATACAGTAACAGTAATCTTAACAGGCAATACAATGACACTAAATTCATATCTTTCTATAGTTACCCTGAATGTAAATGGGCTAAATGCCCCAATCAAAAGACATGGGGGATCAGAATGGATAAAAAAACAAGACCCATCAATATGCTGTTGGCAAGAAACTCATTTTAGACCCAAAGACACCTCCAGATTTAAAATAGGAGGAGGGAAAAAAGTTACCATGCTAATGGACATCAAAAGAAAGCTGGGGTGGAAATTCTTATATTAGACAAATCAGATTTATTTATTTATTTATTTATTTATTTATTTATTTATTTATTTATTATTTGACAGAGAGAAACACAGCTAGAGAGGGAACACAAGCAGGGGGAGTGAGAGAGGGAGAAGCAGGCTTCCCGCCCAGCAGGGAACCCGATGTGGGCCTCAATCCTTGGGATCATGACCTGAGCCGAAGTCAGATGCTTAACGACTGAACCACTCAGGTGCCCCTATTTATTTATTTTTAAAGATTAAATTATTTATTTTAGAGAGAGAAAGAGTATGCATGAGTATGCATGAGGGGAAGTGAAGAAGGAGATAGACAGTGAAGTGGACTCCCTGCTGGGCAGAGAGCTCTATGCCTAACCTGGTTCCATCCCTATAACCTGAGATCATGATTATATTAAAATTAAATGAAAAATTTATTCACATATTTGCATTTCAAGTTAAGTGACTGAATGGACTCATATATTTATATGTAAATGTTTTGGGCAATTGTGACAAAGAAGACTTAAATGTTTTATAAAACATGTAGGTCATTCACAGTTGAGAACCAAGGTGGTTGGGGAGTTCTAGGGAGTTATTTGTCCTCTGTGAAATATATGAAATAACAAAAGAGACAGATGAAGTGTCCTCTGGCATTGTCCTTGATCATTGGTCTCCCTGAGGACAGCCATCTCTAGACAGCTCAGTGACAGGGGCTCATTAAGAGTGTGAAGCAGCTGCTCCCCAGAGACATTAGCCAGGGAGAAGCACATCTGGTTCTCAGTGCCAGCCCAGCCCCAGCTGAGTGTCCCAGAACCCTCTCTTGTGCTCATAAGGGTCTCCCTGTCATATAGGTAGGTCACTGTATTCGGGAAACCATAGTGAGAGTTTGCAATTGCCTTTGTCTCTTACCTCCTAGAGGCAAAGTGCAGATCTCTGTACCACATGAGGACATGTGAACTCATCATGAGCAAGCATCCTTTTGCTTAGGAAAAATTTATGGATAAGCCAGTGTGGTATAGTCAACCTTTGCATTCACTGCATACAAGTGATTCTACAAGTCCAAGTGCCAATTCCCAGTATTGTTTCTAGACAGTGACTTGGAAAGGAGGAAGGGAAATAGTTTAGATCCCACAGAGAAGGTAAACAAAGGTGAGTGAGATGGAACTTGGTCTGTGTTGCTTTAGTATTTGGAGTTAGTTAATTTTCAGTTGCAATTGTTTTTAAAACAGAAGAGCTGTGTTGGTTTGCATATATGGTCTACTGTCTAAAGGAAGACTGTGGAAAGTCACCAGACATAACAACTAAATTTACCTTTTTTTTATGGACTCCAACACTCCACTCCAGATACTTCATTTTACTATAGTACATTCATTACTCCTGGAAGCACATGTGGAAAGTACTTTAAATATCTATATAGCAGGAGTAAAATATGCCCTTCAGTAATAGAATAAGAGAGTATTCATGTGTGTAAAAATATTATACTATATGCTTCCATTCTTTCCCTTTGGTTCTTACTGTCTGTGAAAATAGACAATATTTGTTTTCTATGCTTAAAACTCATTGTCTCCTTTTTATTTTTTTTCATTTTCTCCCTTATGATTTACCAAAATATCTAAAATATGAAAGAATTATTAAAAATGTTACGTTGAAGATTACAAGGGAGTTCCATTTTGTGAATATTGTGTCAATGAAATTCTATTTGGACACTGGGTTCCATCCTTCTGTCCTTGCACAGGATCCTGAATGGATTTGTGCATGAATGCTGCTGGGGCCCTGCTCAGACACTCTTCTCCTGGCTGCTGCTCCAATCCTTACCCTGTGTGTTAGGAATATGGGCTGCAAGGTTCACAGCCATTCCCTTCCTCAGAGATTTGCCCTCAGCTGAGAGGGAGACACGTTGCCAGGTGGTCGCAGGAGCACAGTGGGGGCAGCTCACAGCCAGTGACAGGCTCATGGGAGAGACAAAAGGCTGTCCGTGGCCAGGCTGGGCTAAATCTGATGCAGTTCATGCTCCAGACCTGTGCTGTCCAATACTGGAGTAAGAAGCCACAGGAAGCCTTGTAAATTTAAGTTAATTAAAATTAAATAAAATCAAAATCCAGTTTCTTAGCAAGGCCATTGTATCAGACCACGAGGGCAGAGTATTTCTGCGAGCACAGAGGGATACTTGGATGGGAGAGTTCTGCTCAGCTTCCTACGGGATCAGGCTCCTGCCACATTCCACTTGAGACCACATCCTTGCTTAGCAATGTTCTCTGCTATGTTTTGCTTCCCTCACCCCCTTTATCCTGAGAGCATTCCCTGAACAAACCACATGCAGTGGAAATCTACTTGATCCTCTTCTCCCATGGAACCTGGTGGAAAAACTTCCCATGTTCATTAGACCTGTCATTTCCAGCGTTGTGATAGCTGCATTACCCCTCATTAGCTCATCCTGCATTGCCCTTGGGGCCTGTTCTAGCATATCTGGGTCAGCTCAGAGCTGGGGGACAGAAGCTTTATTAAAGCAATAGAGATTCATTGGTAGTAGTGCCAACACTATTTCAGGATTCATTTGGAAGCTGGCTAGGGCAGAATTTGTATGTTAATTATATCAGTAAATGTTATGTATTTAAAATATCATCAATACAGACATTTTATTTGGATATTTGGTCTTTAAAATGTATAGTTTGCTTACTGAATATCTGGTTTTCAAGAAATATGGACTCTTCAACTTAAACTTTTAGACTTATATGTCTACTTTGAACACATGGTAATGGCTCTATCAGCTTTTATGCGTTGGTACCAATTAACCTCTTTCATTGGATGCCCGTTTTCCTAATTATTATTGTACAATTGTATTTTTTTAAGGATTTTATTTATTTGACAGTGAGAAACACAGCTAGAGAGGGAACACAAGCAGGGGGAGTGAGAGAGGGAGAAGCAGGCTTCC
>PITA01030534.1:0-16337 GCA_004023965.1 Spilogale gracilis | reverse complement strand
GGGTAGTAGCAGTAAAAGAGATCCAGCTCAACAACAATAACAGAAATGGATCTAGAGAGACTTGAGACACCCAGACAGAGCAACTTTTAGAAGAAAATGATTAAATTTTTATGCTTGAGGTATATTAACTGAAACACAGACAGAGAGAATCCATGCATTGGAAACTCAAGAAAATAGGGCTTTATTTCAAAGTTTTGGACATCAGGGTTGGTGAGGGTTCAAAGACAAAGACAAGTAGAAAAGTGGTATAATTTTATCTATCATCTATCTATCAATCATCTATTTATTATTTAAGCTGATGTGTCACTAAAAATAATGGTCACAAATTTTTAAAAGTTCACAAAATCCTTTTTTGTCTACAACAGTTAATGCTACAAAGTAATACTAAATAAGACCAAATTATTTTAATAAGCTTTTTGACTTTTACATCAGTTAACAATTTACAAAATATTTTCATCTTACATTATTTTACTTTAAATTAATATTAGTCATAGGTTAGAAACTATAGCACAATGAAATTTTCCTCAACTAGGATGTATATGGCAAAACACGCTGAAATTCAGACTTTATGGATCTCAATTCAATTATTTTTCCACAATAAAATAGTTTCTATATTAAATACTATAAAAAGGGGTTCAAATTTCTCATATTATATCCAGAAGCTTAGTTATCCTAAATTTATATTTTAACAGGATAGAAACTGTATTCTTTCATATTATAGAGAAGAAATAAATTATTAATGGGTCAGACAGCTACTTTTTATAATATTAATTATATATCAACATTCTGTTTCATGTGTTGACTGAATAACTCATGGGTAAACATTACTTTATTTCTATATAAGACTGTAAGACAAATCAAAGCTTAAAGTCTTCAGTTCGATTTCTTCATACAATTTTAGGTGAAGTTACAATTACCAACATCTTATTTGCTGTGTAAGTATTTTAAGTATACTTAGGATCTTCAAAGACATCTGCCTTCTAATAAATTGCATAGTTCTTATTTAGGATGATTGTCAGAGCACCATTTCAATGCAATGAATCTTAATGACTCCACCATTGATTAATTGCTTGCCTAATTGTGAAAACTGAATTAAATAAATTAGGAGCAAGAAAAATCAATTTGTCAGCCTCACAGCCCAATTAAGTTATAAAGTTGACAAATACAGGTTCCAAGTTTAGGAAAAAAATGTTTAAATGTCTCTTGGTAAATTTCAAGTTTCATTTAATTAGGAAGCAAGCTAAATTTCCTTCAGAAATTGATAGTTACTACATAAAATTCAACTTGATTCTTCTTTTTAGCATCAAGGTCAATCTTTTAAGAACTTTCTCAGATTTAATCTTTATCTACTGTTCCTCCATTATTCCTATTCAAATTTATTTTTCTCTTTTTCCCCTGGAATCTGACCTTTCAACATTTCAAATCTTTGTGTGTACTATGTCTAATTAGCTTTTTACATGATCCAGTGGCTCTCTATTGCCTTACCATATAATGTCTATATGTAGTTGGTTTGCCAACCATTAGTTTGGAGTCCTACATATTTAAATGCCAGATTTATCTCACTGTTCCCCTATGTATAACCAGTGCCATTGTTCAGCTGTCAAAATTGCCAGTCACCCAAACATATTAATGACTTCTGTCCTATTGGCCCCTACCAATCTTCAGAGCTGATTAAAATGACATTACCACAGCTAACATTTATATTGTACTTGCTATATTCCAGATATTATTCTAGGTATTTTAATCATTCATTTATCCATATAATACCCTTATGAGGTGGATATCATTATTTTTACTATTTTGCTGATGAGAAAACTGAAGTATGGAGAGGTGAACATTCTACAGCTAGTAAAAGGTGGAGCTCCAGGGCCACATTATAACTTTCATGGGACCTAGGCACTTTGTCTTCATAAGACCCTTCCTCCATAAAAAATATTTAAAATTTTTATCATATTTTATTACAGCCATAACATTAAGATAAATATTGATATTATGTATTTAAATATATTCCTTGATATAAAAGTCCATTTTTCTTCTACTTTCATTAGAAATCAAAACGTTTCCGTGGTTCTCTGAGTCAACTGTGCAATTAAACCTTGTAGGAGTCAGCCCTGCCCACGAGTTTGTTGATTGTCTGGGTTCTTCACACTGTGTGTAATGTGTTTCCTGAGTTCTCTAGATCTAAAGTCTAACACCTATTTTAAAAATTTTATTATATTTTATTTTTGCTTATCTTCAATGTCATCATCATATTAGGCTTCAGAACATAATATTCTACAAATGCCTTGCTTTCCTTAATAAACTATTGATTTTTTTAGGATCTGAACCATTAACATATCATATTTGACTTTGCCATCACAGTCCCTGGTAGTGTCTCACATATATTGAATTTCAGTAAATTTCTGGTGGTATTTTTGAACAAAGCAGTAAATACTAAATCTTTATTAAGCACTTTCACTAGTTCAATCCCCCTAATTTATGCAGCTATAACTCGAATGATTCATATATCATTAAATAAAATTTACTGATCTGAAATGCCCCCAAATCATTTTATAATTGCCTTTTTGGAGTTATATTTTTTCTATTCTATATTATCACTGTTTATCAACTTTACAAATTTAATTTTAGGGAATTCAGAAATATCTAATATTTTACAATGACTTATTCTGAGGAACTTGACGGAAAGTTTTAAATTTGAATTTTCAGACTCAAGCTCTTTTTTTGGACTTGATATGAAAAATAATATTTGTAAATTCTTTACAAATCATAACAGTAATTTTACATGTAAGTCTTTGTTTCTATTCTAAAATAATAATATTTTTTAGTGTCTTTGAACACATGCATGTTTCTTTTCTACTTTAAGTAGCCCTGAATCCTCTAAGTGTTTAACTGGTATCTCATTCCCAATATATATCCTTGTAAGAGCAGATGTTCAGGTGGTACAAAAAGATACAGCTTTTGAGACTCAGCTTTAGTTTGCACTTGTTACACTCTTTATTAAATAGTTTCAATGTCAGAGTGCCTGAGTGGCTCAGTTGGTGAAGCAGTAGGCTATTGATTTTGGCTCAAGTCATGATCTTGAGACGCACGAGGGGCTCTGACTTAATACGAATCTGCTTCAGATTTTCTTTCTTTCTCTCCTTCTGCCCCTCCCCTCACTTTCTCTCTCTCTCAGATAAATAAATAAATCTTTAAGAAAGTTGTTTTGGGGGTCTGGGTGTCTGAGTCGGTTAATCTCAGTTAAGCCTTTGGCTCAGGTGATGATCCTGGGGTCCTGGGATCAAGCTCCATGTCAGGCTCCCTGTTCAGTGAGGAGTCTGCTTCTCTCTCTCCCTCTGCGCCTCAATGTCAATTTTGCAAAATAAGTAATGATAAATGGCTACAGGTGTTTCCTTTTTCTGATTCATTTTAGCAGAAAATAACCTAAAAGCAGAAACACTTTTCAAATCCTAAGAATGCCTTTAAGAGGATTTTGAAAGTTTTTTGTACTTAGAGAAGAAAATATATTAAAGTATGTAGGGATAACCAGTATTTTTTCCATCTTTGCCTCCCAAGCAGTCACCTAATTTCTTTGTGTTTATAGTAATCCCAGCAAGTATTATTGCCAATGTTGAAAAAAATATAGTATAAAATCAAATTTCTATCACTACAATCAGCATATCACTTAATTGGCAAATTTTTGCTTCAGTGGAGATGTGCCAATTAAAGTTTTACTGTACTTTTTTTACATGCACACTCAGCTCATATCTCAACTTCCATAAACCACTCATGAAATACAAGAATTTTCAGACTCAATTAAGTCCTTTTGTGCTTCATTAAGTATAAATACATTATCCAATTCCTGTTAAGTTTTATGGATATTTTTAACTGGCTTAGGCTTTGTTAGTTGGATTTAGAATAGTCTTGTCTATGATATTATGAAATATGATGTAGGGATATTTCTAGTAACAAAAACTAAATTTCATTTAAACATACAAATAGAAAATATTTTCTCAATGAACATATACTTTAAGATTTATGATATATTAAAGCCTTTAGAGTATAGTAGATATTACATGGTCCATGAATTGTTCATTCTTTTATTTTTTGACATTGATTTGCCCTGTTATAATGTTTAATCTGCAGAAGAATCTATTTTGCCAACAGAGGGTAAGCTCTTATACTGAAACAAATGGAGAACTGCTCAATGATGTTAATTAGTTATGCATTTAAATGTGACAGTAAGACATTGCAACACATGTTAATTTAAATGTAATCTAATGAAATGATTTCTAACCTTGATCAATCAAGATAATCATGCCTCAAATGGTGAGAAATTGTGATTGCCAAGCCCTACCCCATTCTCAATAGAGCAGTTTCTAAGAATAGGATTGAGTAAATCTGTATTTTTTAAAAATATTTCTTAAGGGGTGCCTGGGTGGCTCAGTTGGTGGGGCAACTGCCTTCAGCTCAGGTCATTATCCTGGAGACCGGGGATCGAGTTCCACATCGGGCTTCCTGCTCGGCAGGAAGCCTGCTTCTCCCTCTCTCACTCCCCCTGCTTGTGTTCCCTCTCTCGCTGTGTTTCTCTCTGTCAAATAAATAAAATCTTTAAAAAATATATATATTTCTTAAGAAGATTTTAATGAGGGGATTAGTTCAAAAGAATGGTGATGGCGGGAATTCTAAATACTGATGGCCTTTAACAAAATAAAACAAAACACTCTTGATATTTTGTTTCATCTATAGTAGTCATTTTTTAGTAGAATAATTATTTGAAAAGCTTAAGTGAAGGAAATAAGAAACTACTAAGGCTAAGGAGAAGAAACCAATGCATAGGAGGAGATCTCAAAGAGAAACTGTTCAAAAGGATCATGGTGGCTGAACAGAGAGGAAGCTCCACAGCAGGAACTGGGAAACATAATAGATGGAAGCAGAAGGTGCTCTACTTCTACATGAGATTGTAGAAGTTTTCAGAAGTCACCTTAGAGGTGAGGAGTTTTTTTACCAAAGTTACACATACACACACACACACACACACACACACACACACACACACCTACACCTTGAAGAAAAGCCAAGATCAAGTCAAAGCCTGAAATTTGAGTTGAAGCTTGTGTTGTTCCAACAAGACCTCATTAAGATCAATTAGATAAGGTATGTCCTTAAGGACCATCCTTTCAATGTTCTATGCTTATCTTTAAATGCAGGGTGGTTTTAGTTGTTATCTAACTGGAAGTCAGAATACATGGAAATCTGGAAATTGTAGCCTGTCATATATTTTGCTCTGGAAAAAAATTATAAGTAACAAATAAATTTGGCTTAAGAGTAATTTTGTGCAGAACTTTTCTTTAAAAAATACAATTAAAACAGCCATACATTACTATTACAATATATGAAATTATTCCTAAAGTAATGAGATTGAATAGAAAAATTGTTGTATTAAAGCAATACATATTTAATTATGACTACTCTAAAACAAAACTCGGTTAGAGAACTTTTCATGTCATCTCTATTTTGCAAATATAAAATAAGCTATTTTAAAACGTGGTTTTAGTATTTCATATTGTAGGAAAAAAAAAGCAAAACTATACCAGCATAGAGCCATTATCAGCTATTTACATTAAATATGCACACAACTTCTTTAGGTGCCATATATGTGTTCACCTAATTTGTTTCTTCATTCATGAGGCAACACTAATCAAGTATAGTCTCAGGCCTAGATAATATTCTCAGACTTGGACATGCAGAAGTTAAGTTAAAGTATATTTTCTCTCAAGTTCTCAATGTCTTTAATTAAAAAGTATGTGTAATTTAGAGTGACAGTGTCAGAGATAGAATTTATCACTGGGCTCCCTAAAAGGTCACATATTTCAGATTAGGTCACACATTTCAGATTTGATGGGGTCGTAGGAATTTGGCAAAAGAATTGACATATGATCAGTGTTTTGAATGATGTGTAGAAATAGCCAGATGAAAAGTGGAATGAACAAACAGATTCAAATAATAGTTTAAGAGATCCTCCCTTTCTCAATGCCAGTTTCAACCTGATTTATGAAACTCATTTTTCTTCTGACCTTGGATGAAATTTAAAGTAGGTTTCATTAATTATCCATTAGTTTCAGATATGAAATGTCTTCTCATATCTTGTTAAAAATAATAACTAAATAATAAGCAAGTATTCAATTTTAAAAATGAATATTTAAAAATAAGTCTATCTATTGTAATAATGGCACAGCTATTAATTATCCCTTAAAGTGGTTGCTGTGAGCAGAAAAGGAGTTTTGGTTGGTAGATTTTCTGTTCCTCCACTTAGATCTGCCTCCATTTCCTTATGACCTGGGGCATCAAAATAGGGATGAGAGAGAGAGAGAGAGAGAGAGAGAGAGAGAAAGAAAAGTTCTTGTAAGATACACTGTAATCAGGTATTGGTTTGTTCTGGCCATAACAAATGTTTAAAATTCATAAATGCCCCAGTAAGACTCCTGAAACACTTCTCCCCTTCACTACACTTACCTTGGATATCCCTACCTGGTTTGCAAGAAGCATGTTTTTCTGATTCTGCTCAAAGCAAGTACACTCCCCAAAGGCATCTTTCTACAAATTATCACAACAAAATTTTGCCCCACATAATTCTCTGTGCTTCTCTTTTTCTTCCACACCCTTTCCTTTTCCTTCCTTCCCTCCTATCTTTCCTTCCTTCCTTCCTTCCTTCCTTCCTTCCTTCCTTCCTTCTTTCCTTCCTTCCTTCCTTCTTCTTTCCTTCCTTGAGTGTACATTGTTTCTAAAGACATTTACTGCTAATTTTTTGTTATTTACTTTTTGTTATTTACTTTTTGAAATATGAAGTCAAGGTTCACAAAAATGCCATTTCTGTATTCTTTCCTGATTTTACATTTGGTCTAGTACTTTTATTTCAAATATGAGATCATTGCTGCTTTTTGTTGTTATTGTTGTTTTTTAAAAAGATTTTATTTCTTTGACAGAGAGAAGCACAGCCAGAAAGGGAACACAAGTGCTTTTTGGTTTTGTGCTTATGCTTCAGTTAGAACTAAAACAGTTAGAACTAAAACAAAATGTTACATAGATAATACTTCTAAAACATTTGGTATGTGGTTGACACTGAACTTTACATATATAACCCAGTTCATTACCAGAGTAGACTCATAGGTATGGGGCCCAATGCAAGACACCTCCAATGTACTATAATGATATATTAATTATTTTAAATTGAAGCCCCTTGGGAGACAGCTTTTGCAAGGACTACTCAGATCTACTTCTGCCCCCTTCAAAACAGGAAATACATTCTCCATATGAAGAGTACTCTCCCTGATATATCTTTATCACCAAGACAGGGATTTTAAGAACAAGAAAACTGTAGAAACAAAACCTTATTGCTTTTTTACTAACCTGCTACCTCAATCCAAATTCCACTTAGAACACCTTTCTAATTAATACTTCCAGACTTCTGTTTTATTTATCCTGTGAATTCCTCACAAATTTATTGTCTCTTGTATAAACATATAAAACTCCCTGCCTTGGTCATTTCTGGGATCTCAATTTCATATTGGGTCTCTGTGAGCAGCACATAATAAAACTGTTTTTTTTTTCTGCTGTTGATCTGTCTCATGTCAGTTTAATTCCTAAACCAGCCAGGAGGATCTTAGAGGAAAGAAGGAAATTTTTTCCTTCCCTACACAGGTAGGCACCATTATGGTGAACAAAAAGAGACAAGACACAGAGAATACATACTATATGATTTCATTTACATGAATTCTAGTGATTGGGGATTCTTATGGCAAAGAAAATGTTCTCCATCACATGAATAGCAGTTAAATAGGTATATATCATTACCAAAACTCATAGAAATGAAAACAGTACTTGTGACTTTTCTTGTGTGTAAATGATATCTCTATTTTAAAAGCTTGGTCTCTTTAGGGAGCTTCAAGAGAAAAGTCAGCAAATAACATTGCATTAAGAAAGAGTAATTCACTGTGAGAAGACAATTTAGGAATGGGCTAGATTAACAAAAAACTGGATTCCTGGGTGTAGCTATTTCCTGCAAACCTTCCATTCTTTCTGCATTTTGGAAAGGTTAATTGTGTTATAAAGAGAAAATTAATAAAGAATAACCTATGCTACTCTTATCCTGGAAACTTTTTTTTTTAATTCCTTAAAAAAGAAAAGAATATTTTTCCTGGCAACCAGGAAGAGGGGAGAGTGCAGATGTTGGTGGTTTGGATGTGGTTAAATCATTACCAGCCACCATCTATAGCTGCAGTTAAACCATGGGTATCAGCCAAAAAACACCAGAATATAAGATCAAAGAAGGTGTAGACAGGAACTCTGAAAGTCTTTCCACTGGCGAACACATTTACCTTCCTCCTCTCCTACACCATATACCATAAACAAATTTAAATGGAATGCTAGTTTCCAAATATCTGGAAAGCACGGTACCTCTTAATTAAGTACGTATTTTTGGAACATTGAAATTTTAAGTACTGCTATAAACATAAATTATTCTTTCCTGTGGATAAAGCTTGAAGCTTATTTTTTTTCCTTAATTTATGCATTTAAGAAGCAAAAGTATTTTCTTTTTTTTTAACTTCTTTTTTTTTTTTAAGATTTTATTTATTTGACAGAGAGAAACACAGCCAGAGAGGGAACACAAGCAGTGAGAGTAAGAGAGGGAGAAGCAGGCTTCCCACCAAGCAGGGAGCCCAGTGTGGGACGTGATCCCAGGTCTCCAGGATCATGACCTGAGCCGAAGGCAGTTGCTTAACCAACTGAGCCACCCAGGTGCCCCGCAAAAGTATTTTCTTATAATCAATGTGCTTTTATAATGGAAATATATAAAGTAACCAAAGACTCTGAATGTCCTAAGTAATTTTATTACCAAAGAAGTGTCTTATTTAAACTTTTATAGGGCAAAATTACAAGAAGTCTCAGATTCTGAAGTTTTCAAAACTATTCTTTTAATATTTCTAGGGGAAAAGACATCAAGGTACTGAAGCAAAAGAATGGAATTCCAGCAAGGAATAGAAGTCCACATGTAAGAGTAGTTATATGTGTGAGAAGACTTTTTTTTTCTCTCTCTCTCTCTCTTTCACTGCTTTTTGTTGTGCTTGGGAGCAGAAAAGATGAGACCAACTTGTCAAAAGAAGCAAAAAGTATGTGTATCCCTGTAAACAGGAGAAAGTTCTGGTGTATTTTATAACTTCATGAAAGAGACATACGCTCTGAACTTGTGAGAAGAGAAAAGCAAACCATCTCAAAGCAACTACCTCCACAACTGAAATCAGCATATTCCAGCTTTGCTAAGGAGAATCCAGTCACAGACAGCAGAACAGTCATTTCCTAATAGTGAGAAGAAACTGAGTGGATTCACCTTATTAGAAAATATGCTCAATGTAGGATGTGTTCAAAGCTTCTAATGCATGTCCAGTGGACCTCATATAAAGACAAGATGGACTGGTCTAAGACAATAAGATTTAAGGTAGTGATTTCTTTGCCCCAAAGGTTTATATATTTCATGGAAACCTTTGAACCTTGCTCCCCTTCTTTATTTCTCTGAAGTACAGCACCAGACATTGGAGGACATTCAGATAATTACTTGTATGGGAGTGAGTGGACTCTGAAGGTGCTGACATAAATAATACCTTTAAATGTATGCTGTTGTTTGCTGTTCATATCATATTTGACAAACTGAACAAGCATTTGCTCCAGGAAATTGTTCAGTTCTGACAATGTTTATATGTTTTTAGGTGAATACTTTGCTGCTAAAGAAGCTGTTTGGTTCACTTCCACATAGAAAGCTCATAAAAAATTGAAAGGCTTCAATAATTTTAAATCATTCTGCACTGCTCATGGAGATTTAAATTTCAGTGCTAATTTTTTTTTATTAGCACTTTAATTTGGAAGGTACCAGACTTCCATAAGAGTTAAAATTATTGGAGCATTTCAAAATTTTATAAGCTTTCCAGTAAGGTTGTGGCCATGATGCTGGGCTTGTAAAGTAAGGCACAATTTAAAGTTAATATGAATTATTTAAATGCTGCAGACTTAGGGGAATTGTTTGTCTTTCAAAATGGAATTCATGATAGAAGATTAGGTTCATGTTATAAACAGAAAATACTTTTCTAATAAAAATAGTTAACACTCTGATTCTTGTTGAAAGTCAGATATTTATATTTGTCAATACATGTTGACTTACATTTTGATAATATCATTTTTGCTCTGTTAACTTTTGAATTTTATTCAATGGGGTTTCTCAACAATTATCATCAAAGTATGTTTTATTCTCTATGGGTAGATCTCAGATCGCTGCTTGTAGTCCTGTCTTGTTAAACAGCATGATCATGATTTTGATGATGATCTTGGAAAAATGCTTATCTTATTGTATGATAGAAAACAGGTAAAGATTAATAGATTGTGGGGCACCTGGGTGGCTCAGTTGTTAAGCTTCTGCATTTGGCTCAGATCATGATCGCAGGGCCCTGGGATTGAGCCCCACATCGGGCTCCCTGCTGGGCAGGAGGCCTGCTTCACCCTCTCCCACTCCCCCTGCTGGTGTTCCCTCTCTCTCTCTGTCTCTCTCTGTCAAATAAATAAATAAAATAATAATAAAAAAAGATTAATTGAATAAGAATATTGATATGCAAGAAAACCTTATGCCAATGAATGACATCTAAGAGAATACATTTTAAGAAAAACTAAAGGATTTTACTTGCATATAAATATCTAATTGGCAAAATTCAGAGCTGAGAGAAAATTATATATGTAAGAAAGACAAGTCATTTGTTCACATTTTTTTTAGAAGCTTACCACGTGTCATGGACAAAACAACATAAACCCTAAAGACAACTATATTGAGATCAATATAGGTATAAGTATGTGAATAAGGGAAATAGAAATTCCTCTCATGTATATGGATGAGACCACAGAGTATATGTGAATTGTTTTTCCTTCTTTCAAGTATTTCTGGACATATTTTAATATTGGAATATGCTCATATAATCATTTCAAGTGGCAAAAAAACAAAATCCATGTGAGGAAACCCACAGAATTTAAGAATATTGCACCAAGAAAAAAAAAAAAGCCCCAAAGATGTTTAAGTTTTTTAAATAATTGAGAAACCATCATATGTAAGTGAAATTTATTCTGTTTGTGTGTTTACTTGGAAATAGCAAAACTCCGAAACAATCAATCAAGTGTCAGAATTCAGCTATCTAGCAACAAGAACATACCTAACTACAATGAAGTGTAGAAAATAAGAGTCTAGCTGGAGCTGTGTCCCCAGGAGAAAAGGGAGACAAGTTTTGTGAATAGCTAGGTGATCTTTGTCATGTGCAAATATGTTTTAAACCTTCAAGAATTTTATGTCAGGTAACTTGGAAATAAGTTGATTGTATGACATTCTAGCTTCCCTCCAACCTTGAGATGTGGAATATAACTTAAAAAGTAGTGAAACTAATGGTTGCCAATTAAGAATTTCTCTATACTGGCCAATGTGTACTTAGAAACAATGATGTATTAGTAATATGTAACTGTTTAACACGCTTAGAACAATTGTTTATAATACCACATATTGTCTAATTAACATCCTGGCTCTGGCTTAGCTCTATAACTCTGTCCAAGTTCTCTCACAAGGCTGCAATGTATCTAGAGGAGCACAGAGATGGCCACACTAAACAAGCAAAGCAAAAACAAAAACAACCAAACAAAATGGTGGAGGGTTCCTGTTTTGTATAAACCTTAGAATTGTTTACAAGTTTACTTTAGTTCTTCAGTCAGTTGCAGTACAGCAACTGAGGCTTACTTGTAAAATATATAAAATATATCAATCTATTATAGAGATGAGAGAGTGGTCTTGTTATTTAATTGAGTAATATCCCAAATATATGAGTGTGTATATATTTATATGTATATTATCACATACTATATATATACATATATAGGTTCTATATAATATACATATACATAGTGTGTATGTATATGTATATCTGATTATGTAATGTATGTGCATTATGTATATGTATATTATATATATTCAAATATATATGTGTATATACATTGACTTGTAAATTCTTTATTTGCAATGCTTGTAGTTTAGGAATATAAATGTATTTTTAAATGCATTTGAACATAATTATCTTTATATAAGGAATTTAAAAGAATATGAATTAAAATTCTAATTTATCTAATAAAATAATTTTCCTACCTTTCTGCAGTTACACTTAAAAAAATTGTTCTTTTACTTTTTGAATAACTGGAAACCTAAATTGAACATACAACATTTTTGAGGTTTTAAAACTTTTATTATAAAAAAGTTTATATATAAAATAAAAGTGAAGGAATAAGATAATGAATCTTTATGTTTATCATTGAGAATCAATACCTCTCAAGATTTTTTCAAACCTATTTCACCTTGTTTTTGCTGTTGTTGACTATGTACTTCAAGAAAATTCTAATCCTAGACCTCATGTTTTCTACTTTACATACTTTATTATGCATTTGTGGGGTTTTCTTTTTGTTCTTTTTTTGTTTTTGTTTTTGTTTTAAGATTTTATTTCTTTATTTGACAGAGAAAGAGATCACAATTAGGCAGAGAGGCCAGCAGAGAGAGAGGAGGAAGCAGACTCCCTGCTGAGCAGAGAGCCTGATGCAGTCCTTGATCCCAGGACCCTGAAATCATGACCTGAGACAAAGGCAGAGGCTTTAACTCACTGAGCCACCTAGGCACCCATGCATTTTTTTTTTTTTTTAAGATTTCATTTATTTATTTGACAGAGAGAAGCACAGCTAGTGAGGGAACACAAGCAGGGGGAGTGAGAGGGAGAAGCAGGCTTCCCGTGGAGCAGGGAACCCGATGTGGGGCTCGATCTCTGGTCTCCGGGATCATGACCTGAGCCAAAGGCAGTCACTTAAACCAACTGAGCCACCCAGGCACCCCATGCATTTGTTTTTTAAAATAATTCTTCGTTTGCATAACCATAATGACAAAATTACACCTAAAAATTAGCAATAATCTCTCCTTATCCATTACATATTAAAATTTCCCTAGTAGTCTCAAATCTGCTATTCTTTTTATGTTTGTTTATTCAAATGAGGTTCCAAATGAGGTGCACACAGTACTTTTTTTTTCAAGATTTTATTTATTTGGTATATATAGAGAGAGAGCAAACACAAGCAGGGGGGAAAGGCAGAAGCAGGCTCCTCCTTGATCAGGGAACCTGATGTGGGGCTTATCTCAGGACCCTGGGATTATGACCTGAGCCATAAGCAGACGCTTAACTGACTGAGCCATCCAGGAGCCCCCAAAATATTTTATTATATTCCTTAGGTATTTTCTTCTCTGTGACATTGACTTATTAAGGAAATTGTGTCAATTATCCCAGATAATGTCTCATATCGCAGGCTTTTTTTTCCCTCCTGATGCTATTTTACATATTCTTCCATTTCCTGTGTTTCTTGTAAGCTAGATTTTTCTTTAAATGTTTTATTTGATTCAGGTTTAACATTGTGTGTAAGAGTAGATCATGGCCTTGGGGTGCCTGGGTGGCTCAGTTGTTAAGCAACTGCCTTTGGCTCAGGTCATGATCCTGGAGTCCTGGGGGGATCGAGCCCCACATTGGGCTCCCTGCTTGATGGGAAGCCTGCTTGTCTTCCCTCTCTAGCTGTGTTTCTGTCAAACAAATAAATAAAATCTTAAAAAAAAAAAAAAAAAAAAGAATAGATCATGGCCGGTATGAACTTCACATTGCATCATATTGAGGGGCATATATATCCAGTTTTCCCTCTGAGTGACCTAAAGAGTAATGTATGAGTTGAGATGAAGACCGTGAGCTTCCATTTCCTTACCATTTTTTGCCTCTTTAGTACTTCATTTCATTTTTTTAACCAATTAATTATCTTTCCTAGAATTATTTCATTAGGAGTTACAAAATTGTGATTTTTCTTATTCTAATATTTCTTCTACATTTTTTATCAGGTATTCTATTTTCAATATTTTACATTGACACCTAAGAACATATATCAGCCTCTCATGTGTTAGCCCCACAGCCACTGAGTTGGTGAGTCAGCTATTCCTGATCACGTCTTGGAATCCATGAGTATTTACTGTCACTGACTTTTGTCAAACTGTTGTATCAGTCATGGCTTAATCAAAGAAGAAGAAACCATGGAAGCTATATATAATGAAGAACTTATTGGACAGATTTGATTCAGACAATTACGGGAACCGGTCTAACAACCTATGGTCATTTCTTCTGTGTCTGTGGAAGCCTGAAGTAAGCAGACAGGTGGCTGGGAAGGGAAGATGCACAACAAAGGATAAATCAGTTCTCCGGTGCATTAATGGAATTGGTTTCTCACTAACTCAAAGCTCCCAGGCTAGTTGATTGTAAATATCTTTTAGGAGAACCTGGTTGCCTTCTTCCTGGAGCTAGTTGCACACTTCGTCCAGTAGGAAAAATGCCAAGAGTTGCAGTTTTGGGGGCAGGACCTGCTGCTTCCCCAGCTGACAATGTGAGAAAGCAGATAAGCAACCCACATCTTGAGGGACAATACCTCAAGCTCTGCCTAAAGAACACAACAAAAATATAGCTGCTATTTCACCTCCAGACCTACCCTGGACTCTGCAAAGAATGACATTCTGGCAAACTAAAACTTGATACAATACAAATCCACCGGATACATCATTCATTCCATGATTTTTTTTAAACTATCCCAATTGATTTATTTTATTCAAGGAAATACGTGGAGACCCAGGCAAGATGATTGCTCTGTCCCCATCTCTTCTCCTTTTCTTAAAGTAATGAGAAAACTAATATAAATAGAAGAACAATAGCACTGACAAGCATTTAGAATGATGAGCAACTGATGTTACAAATAAAGCAAGAAGGAACACCAGTCTCTTGTACAATTTCATTTTCTTTTAGAAGATAAAGACATACTGGTTAACATCACTGGTTTCTGAATCAGACAGAACCAAATGTGAATCAGAGGCCTGGTTTTTGAAAACCAGGAAAACGTCATGCTTTTCTCCTACAACTATTGAGATAATACCAATCTCTCAAGGTTATTTATTGTGTAAGAGAAATGACACAATGCAGGTATACTGACTGCACATACTGTTCCATAAATGATAGTTCTAAAACTTATTCTTCTTAATAATATGTGTCCCCTTAGCATACACACATTTAAAATATCTAGAGCATATATTATACTTAGGTGATCTTGACCTAAGATCCTTCATTTGTAGATGGCCATTTGATAGGTACTAGATACTACTCTCTTAATTCAAAATTGGACCAAGAATGACTATCTGTCATTTCTGCAATCTTCCATCCTGACAGTATAATTACTGAAGCCACATTTTCCACCTTCAAAATACATATATCATGAAAAAAAAATCAAGAGCCTTATTGAAGTCAAAATATATTACATTTAGTGCTTCCTCCTATCCACAAAATCTGTCATTCTGTCATTGATGGAATTTAGAATATTTTTCACAACTTATTCTCCTAAAGCCATGATGGTTTTTATTGTGTAACCTATGATTTCTTGGCATGTGCAAATTTATTACCCTTCCTTAAGTATCTAGTAAATGAAGTACACTATAATTTTATTATGAGGTCACCTTACTTAAAAAAAATGAAGTTGAAGGGTTTTCTCTAAAAATATTCTAATTTTTCAATATGTCAAATTGTTCTCTTATATTAATAAGGTTCTGTATTACTAAATTTCCAAATCTACATGAGTGCAGTCTCCAAATGCAGCTTCTTTATTTTTATGCTTCAAATTAAAGTAAGAAAAAAGAGAACTGGCGTAACTAATTCACTCACCAAATATTGGCTAAGTGCCTGGTTTGTGACAGATCCTGTATTATGCAAGATGGTTACAATAAAAGCAAAACATTTCCTGCTCACAAGGAAACAGTCATGTGGAAGAGACAGGATGAGGACACATTTATTCAAAATCCCAGACTTTCGTGAAAAAAAACCTTTGATATAAGTTTAATAAAAAAAAAATGTGAGATTAGAGAAAGGTAGCAATTATTTTTACTATCAAGTTTCAAAGGATGTTGCTGAGGTAGTAACTTTTAATTTGAGTTTTAAAGGAGGATTGTGATAGGTATAAAAAGGGTAGAAAAGTCCAAGCAGAGATGTCAGGCTGAATTAAAGTACAGAGTACAAGGTGGGCCTATCTGCCTTGTACAGAGTATGTGGAGAGTCTTATCTTTATCATATGACCAGGCAAGTCTGAACTGTCTATGCATAGACACAGGAAAAATCCTAAAAGAGACATAAATTTAGAAAGCATGAGAAAATCTTCAAAACTATTTTGTAAATTAGAAA